>ML807139.1:108794-165952 GCA_009831015.1 Picea engelmannii
TCATTTAAAGAAGTCATCGATGGAACTTAAGGTAGGTAGATTGCATTTCAATACTCTTTCTATTACATGCCATATCTTAGTGGCTCCACCCAATTCAGATTCCATGTTTTCACATGCTTCTTTATCCAAATGCTTCCAATAGCCTAAAGAACAATGGGTACCAATGAGATCATATTCAATGATGTAGGAAACCTTTGGATCAAGGTCCCTCATTTCTTCCTACCATATTGCAATATAATCAAATTGTAATTGAACATGTTCTTGTTGAGCCTTCTAGGCTAAAATGTGCCTTTGAAGGGTGTCAATCTACTTATGGAATACCTGCAATTTCTCATAAAATATTATCTATCAAATGTTCAACTTATCCTAGATTTTAAATGAATAGTTTATGAAACTAGAGGGATCACATTGATTGGTTCGATAATAATTTACTTCATTTTCCAATTGAGCGATTTTATCTTGTCATTGCCTCAGTTTCTTGATAGTGGATCCAACAACATCAATAGTTTCCTCACCAAATGTTATCCCTACAAAATATAGGGCTTCTAGTATGGTATCATTAACATTGAAGACAATTATCTGGAATGTCACAATATCTTTAAAAATGGAAACTTTCCTTCTTTTATGGGGTTGCCTCACATTCTACTTGGTTTTTCAATCAAATGTGAAATTATCTAAATCAACTACATCAACAGGCATATGTATAGACATATAACCTCTAATAATCATCCTATATGAAATCGCTATTGCAAATATTTGAGGTATGCATACTTCAACAACTGGCTCAGACCTTGACACTATTAGGATGCTTTGCAATCTCTCTAATTGGTTCTTCTTTCTTCTCTTAGATTTGGAAATTTTCTCGGCCTTTTTCGTTTGTTCATCTTCCTAGGAATTTTTTTTATTTTTTATTCTAGTATATTTTTAGCAACAACCTATTTTTGAGCCATTTGTTCAACTACTAGTCTTTATTGTTTTTCTTTTTCGTTGGCTTCCTTTTGTATCATGACTCCTTTAGCAAAACATTTCTCTTAGTTTCTTCAATCTCATTTTGTAACAACTACTTTAGCAACAAAATTTTCCCTTTTCTAAGCTTCATCCTCTATTTGAACTTTGTATTCAAGATTTCCTCCATTGTACCTCTTTGTAAGTCCTAGCTCCTTCCAATGCTTTCTCCTCCTAATCCCCATTCTTATAAGGAAAATTAAATTCAACTTATTCAATTCGATTCTATAATGGATTTTAGATCGTGTGTCCTAAATCTCCCTTCTCTAAAATTGTATTCTTGTATGGAATATGATTCTATCTCAACAAAATTGGAGTTTCTGAGACCATACATTCCAATATAAATGGGATAAGCAATATAACACTTGTTGTGATATTTACTTAAGGCCACATTAAAACCATTGAGAATAGTCTGATAGCTAATATCCCTTATGACTAACCTTCCTGGAATAAATTTTGGTAGAAAATGAGGTGGATTGGTCATGCCATATACCTTGATATAGGTAAAGTGTGCATCCACATATCAACATCCTATATTGTTTAATACAACCAAGTCTTTCTCAATCAATATAGGTTCTTCCTCACAAAAGATGAGTTCATACAATTGTGAAAAGAAATAATCATAGATTTGAGTAAAATTTCTCATATATTTGTTCTTCCATAAAAGTTGACAACAAATTTTTAATAGGGGATCAACAAGAGTCCAACACCAACCCATTCCCCTAAACTCATTACTGGCACAAATAATATTCATCAAGTAAGAATATATGTAAAATTTAAGGGGAGATTCAAGTTCATAAAACTTGACCTTCGATAAAGTTTTCATGAAATTATGAAAGAGAATGTTATCCCAATTGAATATCAATCCTTTCTTGACAATGACATGTATCAAAGGTACTCATGAAGCCTTTAAATGATAAGGATCCTTTTCTCCATGCATTCTAATGATAAAATATACAACATAAATGTATGGTTCCCTCAAATGGGTAGATGAGTAGATACTAGTACCTCTCGATTTGAATTTGTTTTCCTTTGATCCATCATTTCTCGAGCATCTTGTTGTCATCTTTACTAAATACTACAACCCATTACGATGTCATATGAACTGTTGACTCAATGAATTTAGATTATCTTTAGAGGTTACTTGGATAGAATGAAGCTATGCATTGACCCATGTTATTCACCACCGTCCTTTCCTCTAAATTCACATGTTCAATGACCCATCAAACTATTTCTAGACATGGTAAAATGGTTGGCCTTGTAGCTAAAGTACGTAGGTGAGATTTTCAAATATTCTAATACACATATTTACCCTTATCATCATCATAAAATAGGTCTATTAGATTGGAAAGAGGAGGATTATCTCATCCTTAAAAAATTGAAAAAATTTCAACCAATCACGGAACTGGCCAACCTTGGGTGACTAATGGTATCTAAGAAAATTGGCCTCTTAGTATCATCAAGAATTTTCTATAGAAGAGATTACTCTTCCTCCATTACTTAATTTTTCTCTTCTATCACTTAGGAATATTTTTCTTAAATAACATTTATCTAATCCCAATCAAATTTCAAAGGAAACATATAAACAAATCACAAATTAGAAATGAAAAAAAGAGAGGAAGAATTAAGGTAGATCATTGTGCACTTTCTTCCTACCACCTTCATCCTTCATATGAAAAGAAAAGAGAACAAACATTCCATTATTAATTAAGTTAATAAGTTTCCAATCGATCGATGCCATTAAGGAAACATTAAATGCTTAACATTAAAAAACACATGCATTGATGGAAAATCATGAAAGGTAAATCTAAAAGGATCTTCCACGTGCACCAAAGTGAAAAGGAAAATAGATTTTCGATAAATCCCATGGGAAGTAGAGCATACCGAAAAATCAATTATTGGATAAGGTGTGTGGGTATGGCTATGCTTATATTAAAACAAGTTAATAGTGAAAAATATTCCATCATGTCACTCTAAAAAATAATTTTTGAAATGATATATATGGGTAGAGAATGGGAAAGAAAAATCAACTACTCTATTCATTCACTGGTTGCACAACCGAGGTAAGAATTGATCATTGTAAAACCCTTGTAGGTAGCAAATGAAAAGTAAAAATCGATTTTTGAAATCCTTCCATAGGCATTTTACCCCTTGGGGTAAAAGAAAAGATGAAACAGGCATTTTACTCCTTGGGGTAAAAGAAAAGATGAAACCTTTGAAACATTCTGTAATGAAAACAATATTTTATGAAAAGGTGAATAGCCAAAGTCAAAGAGGGTCCTTCTATGTGATCGTGGGGAAGAAAATTTGAAACCTAAAATACCTCCGATAGTGTTTGGCAAGATAAAAATATCAATCATTTCAAGCACTCCGCTAGCTCAAAAGAACAACTTAAAATATTAGCTCTAAAAAGAGGTCTGACCACACATCAATGGGAACAAAAAGGTCAATATTCAAAATCCTTCCACTAGTATCGAAGGAAGACACAATATTTAAGTTTGAAATTACTCTAATGACATTCGAAAATATTCGAAAGATTATATTTAATTAGCCAAAATTTAAAATCGACAAAAAGAGATTATGACTGTGAAAAGTTTGTAAAGAGAACATCATTCAAAATGTGAACTAAGGATTTAGCGTAATAAATCATGCAAAAACTAATCCAAAATCAAAATCAAGTACATGGAAAGTAATACCTTGAATGAAACCATCATTTCTATAAAGGAATAAAAGGAAGGTCCCCAAATCTGAAAAAAATTAGGGGGATGTTGAGGCCTCAACAAGGTGCATGGACTAAAGTTGTGCAAAAGGGAAAAGGGGAAAACAACACCAAGAACCAACGTACAGATGCCACAAGCACTAATCTTCCCACTATGAAGGCCTCAAATTATATAGTTGGTTTAAGTAGGCATGTGGCTCCAATGGCCTTTAAGGCCACTTCTGGGAGCCAATAGGTAGGGGGTAGTCAGTGTGCTTGTTCTCCATCGTCTTTCCTTCAGACAAGAAAGTGATGAAGCCTACACCTTGGATAGATATTCTAAGTGGCCAAAGTAAACCAATATGAGGGACTTCTTTGTAGGGATATTTTGGTGTGCAATGCCTTTGGCACTATGCAAGGCCTTGAGGACAATGAGGCAAAGATGCCCGACACTACCAATTTCCCATGAAAGTGACATCTTGGAATGCTTGGGGTTCTAATGAATTCAAGAAAAAGCACACTATCCACCAATAACTAACCTCATTGCGCGGGACATATATCCTTTGTTTGCAAGAATTCGAAAACATGGCTTTCATGTTTTTTATTGATCTACTACTAATTTGGTCAAGTACTAAGTTATTTTATTATGATCACACTAAGGGTAAGGTTAGGGGGGGGGTGTTGTAATCATTGTTTCTCCCTATATGGAAAATACTATAGTGTGGTGTTGTAACACACCCAACCCCTAAACACCTTTTCTAGGGATGGGGCATCAAAATTTTGCTTACTCTAATCATCTCAGATCGTCTCTCCAAGCTCTTCCTCCTCTTCTACTCGCCTGTATCTTTCTAACGACTGTTACCGGGCTCTAATCCGACCTCTGGTTTGTAAGATATGGCCTCCCAAAGTTTTTCAGGCGTTATTAGTTGAGGACTACGTGGTGTCCACGTGGGCCCAATCCGTTCGTACCCTCTCCAGGTTCCTACCTCCCGTAGGGAAGGTCCATTCACCATCAAATCCAACGACGAAACTTGATCCTCATCTAACACACATGGTAGAGGGGAATTAAGCATTTTATTCTTCGGTGTTGAATGTCCCTTTTCTCTTATGCATGCATGTCCTCTAGAGTCCCAAACTACCAAAGGAACCTGAAATATTGCCACGTGGATCTAGCCTTCAGGCCTTTCAGCTTATTCTCGATGCTTCACCCCAAACCTCCAGACTCTCGAAGTCCTAGATCCTGAAGGGTCCACCCTCATACATGGCGACGTACTACATGCGGAGGTAAATACAAGTGGGTCCTGAGTACTTCACCCGCCAAATGGACCAACCAGGTAAGTACTAGGGGTGACACATGACAAGGTGGAGATGACACATGGCCCTTATAGTGGGTGACACATGTCATGTTTTAATGTGCAAATAGGGCCTATGAAATGTACAAATCTAGGTGACACGTGGTATGTCAAACGTGGGTCCACGTCACCCTAAGATGATATCCTTTTAAGCCCTTCAATCTCACGATCAAGGTATGTCCACGTAACCCCTAGATCAACAGACTCTGTTACTTTGTAACTTCGGTGTTTGGGGGATCCATGGTGTGACTTCTTCCTTGCTCCTAAAATGGTCAGCGTCAAGCTGACCATGGCCTAGACATAACGGTTAGGGGAGATCCTGAAGGGTCCCTAGATCTACAATCCTTACCACTTCATAGCTCTGGCCTTCAGGGGTTTCGACATTATGGCCGCTCCTCTCTCCTAAAGAAGGAATCCACTGAAGTATCGTATGTGGGTCTCTCCACTAGTTGATTGAACGGTTAAGAGGGGATCTTAACAAACTCCCCAGATCCACAACTCTCAGTACTTCGTAACTTCAACGTTTGAGGAGTTTGGTTCTTTAACATCCCTATTCTCCCAAAGTAGGACTTTGTCGAAGTTACCTCGGTGTAAATCCAATGACTAAGAGGACTCCTGAATACCCTCAAATCAGTGGCTCGCATTACTTTGCGATGGGTAAAGGGATCAAGGTTTAACAGTGGGGTAGGTCTATTTACCACAGTTAGGGAGATCTCCAGGTGCCGATCAACCTTATGAGTAACCGTAACTATTAGTTTCCTTTGGCCTATTTACAAATGGTAAGGTCAAAACACACTAGAGCTTCGAACTCCCAGAGTTCCGAAACTAGAAAGGATCAACTCCTTTTGGTCCTAGCACAGGGTTCCCAGACCTTGGTCACATGGGTCCTTCGAAACTCTCATGGGCTACACGCTAACCTCTTACCCGTAAATTGGTTAAGGACACATGCATGAGCTCTTGGTCACATGGGTGAAAGATATGAAGGAGGCACCCTCCTTCCATCGGGTTTGAACTTAGTATTCCCGCGAAGGTAGATTCTAGATGCTTACATGACTTAAGCATCCCAGTTAGTCCTTCCCTGACACTATTTCAAACTTACATCCCATAGCTCTCTAGCTGCTAAATGGAGGCAAGCTGAAGACCATTCAAACACGAGTTCATAGAAAAACATTACACATTTCTACCTTAATCATTCAACACAGAAATCAGTCATAAACATATATATGTATTCAATCACCATTTCCATTTCAACACACAAAGTATGAAAATACTTATCAGAAAAACCAAAGTTCGTGAAGCGACTGCTAAAAGGGGTGCCTGTTTCCAACCAACCATAGGCACAACCACTCCTGAACGGATTTACCATTGGCCACCCTTGAGCTAGACCATGATTCTCTGAGAGAGACTCTTTCTTCTTGCTTAGAGATAATCAAGGACAGAGGATACTCTCCTCCTCCCACGGGATCCTGGCAACAAGTTTTCTATGTATGAAGCAAGGAGGTTTACACGAGTACTTCCATAGTCACTCGTCATCCCCTTTTATCATCTTGGAACCAAAACCTCTGGAAACAACTTCTTGCTCCAAGAATGAGCTTATTTCATAGTTCTTCCTTGAACCAGAGAGCTGCAAGCATTCTTTTCTCTTCTCAAGATTAGTCTTTCAACTTTTCTCTCTCCCCCACCCTACCTCTGCCCACAAATTACCTATTTTATTTCCTTCCTTAGCAAGGTTATGTGGGTCCAAATCCCCATCTCATGGTCAGCTCTGGAAGTCTTGCAGATGGGCACTCTACCCCATCTCCTCATTAACTCTTGAGGAAGACTCTTCTAGCTACCAATTTGATTGGTAATTCATTTATGGGTCAGAGCACTGTTCTGAGTTTGAGTCATTAAATCCAGTAAGGTATTGGTTTGGTGGGGGGTCATCTCAACCATTTCTGGTTCCCCTCTCCATCTCTCTCATAGCATCTATGGTCTGTCCTGGCACACCCCCCTTTCAACAGTTATGCAACACTTATCCATTTTCTATTAAAATCACAAAATACATACATTGACCTTTTATACAAAGGTTCATCAAATCAAACATTCACACATATCTAGTCTGGCATAGTCTCTTGGCTAGTTATATTTATATTTACAAAATAGGGGAAACAAAGGTATTAAAATCCCCTCCCCCTTAAAGGAACATCGTCCTCGATGTTCTATCTTTCGATGTGCTCTATATGTACAGAAGAAAAAAAAAATGGATATGCCTATTTCATGGCATCCTCCATTTCCCATGTAGCCTCATCTGGACCAAAGTGTTTCCATTGCAGCTTGACCTGTGCAATGGTTCTGTTCCCGAGTGGGGTTTCCTTCCTGTCTATTATGCATTGAGGTTCTGGAAGTAATTCTCCCTCTGGTCCCACCTGAATCATAGACTAGTTAATAATATGATTAGAATCATGTACATATTTCTTTAATAACAAAACATGGAAAAAATCATGTGCCTTCACTATGGGAGGAAGTGCTATCCTATAGGCTATAGGTCCCACTCTATCCAAAATCTCAAAGGGTCCACAATACTGAGGTGTCAACATGGCACAAGCTCCCATTCTCAAGGAGCTTTTCTTGGGTCTAAATCAGAGATACACATGATCCCCTGTTTTGAACTCTCTAGGAGTTCGCTTCCTGTCTGCATCGCTTTTCTGTCTATCCTGAGTTATTTTCAGATTCTGCTTTATCTGAATTACTTATTGTTCCATTTATTTCATCATGTCTGGCCCAATTGTAATTCTATCTACTGGGTTATCCCAGCTAATTGGAATCTTTCACTGTCTACCATAGAGGGCCTCAAAAGGGCTCATCTTCAAAGAATCTTGATAGCCATTGTTGTAGGAAAAATCTACCGGTGGTAGGTAGTCTTTCCACTTCTTAGGTTGATGAATTACATGCATCCTTAACGTATCCTCTAACACTTGGTTTACCCTCACTGTCTATCCATTAGTTTGAGGGTGATAGGATGTGCTAAATAGCAATTTAGTTTCAAAACCAACAAATAGAGATTTCTAGAATTTTGAAGTGAATTTTGTATCTCTATCAGATATGATCTCCTTAGGCATGCCATGCAGACTAAATATTTCTTTCATGAAAATACTGGCAATATCTGTTTCCTTGCAAGTTGACTTGACGGGAATTAAATGAGCAACCTTGCTCAATTTTTCCACCACCACCATGATGGCGTCATTCTATTTGGTCGATTTTGGTAATCCTGTGATGAAATCCATGGAGATGGTTTCCCATTTCCATTCTAGAATTGCTAGGGGCTGCAACAGTCATGTTGGATGTTGGTGTTCTTCCTTAACTTGATGACATTCAAGACATTTATCCAAGTAATCAACTATGTCCTTCTTCAGTCCCGACCAATAAAACAATTTCCTAGTGGTTGTGATCGTCTTCTAATAACCAAGATGACCAATATATGGTATTTTTTGTAGTTCGTCCATCATGAACCTCTTCAAGTCATCACAATTTGGAATATACAACCTACCTTTGTAAGTTAGCAAGCCATCATTCAACAATTGATAACCTTCATACTTCATCCCCGTGGGCTCTTGCTCTAAGTACAATTTATAGTCTTGAAAAATGCATCTATTTATTGTGCACTTTTGACTCTCTCCCTAACATCCATTTTACAGGTGCTTACAGCTGCAAGGTGAATCATTTTCACACTTCTGCTAAGGGCATCAACCACCCTATTTTCTTTTCCTTTGATATGATTGATTTCAAAATCAAACTCACTAAGGAGAGCCATCCATCTAGATTTTATAGCATTAAGTTTTGGTTGGTCAAACAGGTACCTCAATCCACAATGATCTGTCATCAACACAAATATTCTACCCAGGAGGTAATGCCTCCACATTTTTAAAGCATGTACTATGGAAACCAACTCTATATCATGGGTCACATAATTGATTTCATTCTCATTCAATTTTCTAGATTCGTAGCAAATTACATGTTCTTCTTGCATGAGGACTCCTTCGAGTCCTTCCTTGTAGGCATATATACACACAAGGAAGTCCTTGTTTGGATCTACAATATTCAACACATGTGCATTGGTTAGAAGACATTTCAACTCTTGGAATCTCTCTTCACATTCTGATGTCCAAAATAATTTAACTCCCTTTTTCTGAAGGGAAGTGATTGGGAAACCAATCTTGGAAAATCCTTTTATGAACCTTCTATAGTATTATGCTAGGCCCATAAAGGATCTGATATCAGATACATCCTTTGGGGTAGGTCAATCGATAATGGCTTTGATATTGTTAGGATCAATTTCCACCCCTTCCTCATAAATAACATGGCCTAAGTAATGGACTTGTTTCTGGAAAAAAATCACACTTACTAAACTTAGCATGGAGCTGATGTTGTCTTAGTACTTGAAGTAATAACTTAAGATGTTCTTCATGATCCTCCCTATTCTTAGAATAGATTAGGATATCATCAATGAAAACCAATAAAAATTTGTCTAATAATTTACTGAAACATTATTCATTAAGCACATAAAAGTGGTTGGTGCATTGGTTAGCCCAAATGGCACCACCACAAATTCATAGTGACCATATCTTGTCCTAAAGGCTATTTTGTGGATGTCTTTATCCTTAATTCAGACCTGATGGTATCCAGACCGCAAGTCAATATTGGAGAGTAGAACCCCTTTATTAGTTAAACAAGTCATCGATCCTTGGCAAGGGATACTTATTCTTTATGGTCATCTTATTGAGTTTCCTATAGTCTATGCACAACCTAAGTGTTCCATCCTTCTTTTTCAAAAAAAAGGTTGGTGCTCCCCATGGAGACACACTAGGCTGAATGTAGCCTTTGTCCATCATTACTTTAGCTTTATCTTGAGCTCAACCAACTATGGTGTACTCATCCTATAGGGTGTTCTAGACACTAGCACTGATCCTAGTGCAAGTTCTATTGAAAAGTCAATATCTCTTCTTGGAGGTAGACCCGGTACCTCCTATGGGAATACATTTTTATACTCTCTTAATATGGGGTGGTCCTCTAGGATTGGTTTGTTGTCTTCAACATATTCTAACACTTGTATTGCATACACAGGACATCCTTTTTTGCAATACTTCTTCACTTGAAGGGATGATATTTATCTCACTGAGACGAGCTTTTGAATCCCTTGTAGGGTTACCTTTCTCCCTTCTTCATTTTCACACTCCAAAGTTTTGTTGTAACAATCCAACTTGGTCTTATGGGAAGACAACTAGTCCATGCCAATTAGCAAGTATTAAGATCCTAAAGGAAGTACATTTAGGGTCTCTTGGGTGGGTAATCCACTCATAATGAATTGGCATGCTGGTACGACCTTTGTTACTTTTCTTTTGGTTCCAGTGGCTAGTTGTACCAACCATGATTTAACATGTTTAACTTTTTTCAATTTACATTTATCAACCGTTTGAGGGGAAACATAACTCAAATTAGAACCAAGGTCAATTAAAATGGAAACTATATGGTTGGAAATCATACCTTCCATCTCCACCATTGAAGCTTGGTGGCCCACTTGTCTATTATACAAGGCTGCATAAATATGTGGTATGCTGCTAGCCACATCATTGAATGTGGTAGCCTCTTGGATGTTGTATACCCTCCTATTGTTCTATTGCCTATATGGGAAGTCCCTAAGAAAATGTCTTCTCCACAACCCCAACATTTCAAGGGTTCTCTCTTTGTGTTATCAGTCTTCCCTGGGGTTGCTCCAAAGGGTTTATTTCCACTCCAAGAGGGGAAATTTTGTTGGTATACACTTTTAGTAGGAAGTCTCATATTATAACATTTCTTATAGCTCTTGAATCTTGAGGGTTTAAACCCCTTCTTCTTGAATCCCAAAGTACTTTTCTTCTTCCAGTCCTCGTGAGGTTCCATCTTATTCTTGAATTGTTCATAGAAATATCTTTCCTTTTGGATAGTGTCTTATAAGGTCTTTGGCTCATCAAATTCAATTATGTCTAGGAAGGACCGAGGCAGTCCACTAATAAATCATTGCATCTTCACCTTTTTATCTTTGATGTAGGGAACATACCTTATGAACTCAAGGAATTTATTGATATATTCCTCTATGGTGAGTTGTCCCAACTCGAGTTCATAGAACTCCTTGGTCTTCCCATCAAAGTATTTCTTGGATAGATACTTCTTCTTGAAGTATTTATCAAATTGTTTCCATGACAAGTACTTCTCATGGATTCCTTTCACATTTCTAAGGTCCTCCCACTAATTGGAGAACTTTCCATTCATGTTAAAAATGGCTATTTGAACCTTTAAATTTTTAGAGTAGTCATGGAATCTAAAGTACTTCTTCAATCCAAGAAACCTATTGTTCCAGAGTCTACACTTAAGGCTATAAAGTGTAGAGTCTAAGCATATAAAGTGAGTGAATGAAAAAAGGGGAAGAAACAACTTTGGGGGATGAAGCTATGGCCGATCTCTGAGTTGTCTTTGTCTAGCTTCCAAATATTCTTGAATGCTGATATCCCATTCGATGACGACCCATGAACGTTCAAGCTCTGTCCGGGTGATGGCAGTCTTAAGTATGGTATCGAAAAGATTCAAAGCGATGATGGTTTGATCCGATAGGATGGGTTTGATGTTGGGCTGTCTTACGACGGGTACAGTCATGGGGAGAATAGATATTTAAAAGAGGGTTGTTGTTTTAAAGTGCTTATTTAAATTTTAGATTTTACGAGGAAAATTCAGTGAAGCCAATCGAAGGGTTTAACAAAATCGAAGGCCATTTTCCGTAATTGAGTTAAAATCTTGAAACTGAGTGTGAAAACATAGAGCTGTCAACAATGTGGGGCACCAATTTCAGAGGAATCCCATGCTGTAGCAGGAGAAGAAAAGAAATAAATACTTTGATGAAAGCATATAATGTAGAGATCTAAGTAATTCACAGGTCTTATACCTGCTAGTAGCCGATATAGAGGAAACTATGTAAATAACTAGATAACTAGAACCTGATCACCACAGTAGAAGTTATACTAAATTGCAGCTAAAACATTCATCAAAGACATATATGTAAAAAATGACATCAAGCATGAAATAACAAAGGAAAACACATAACTCAATCTTGACGGAATATGGAGTCTTCAATTTGCTTTGTATTAATCCCGGCTAAAAATAACTTTCTCTATTACAATCTACCACCAAAAAAAGACCTTTCTATCTCTTCCTAAATGTATATTTAAACAAACTTCTAAACATTTAGAATTTAGATCGTTTTGGAAACTTGTCAGTTACAAATGAAAAAATGGAGTGTTTCATATCCTCATCCTTTGTCTTCCCTCGTAAGGGCGGAGCACCTTCCTTTCTTTTCTCTTTTGGCTCCAGAAATAGAATGGGTTGACATCTATCATTATTTAGCACCAGAAACCTACCCCTTCGCTTGCTCGATGCAAATGACACACCTTTCCATCAACTGGGCTATCAACCTGGAAGGATCTGCTTGGTTGCTTGCCTCAAAGGTGTAACAACTCTTCGCCAACTGTGGTAACCTTTTTCCTACTTGTCGGTCTTCCATGATGATAGAGCATAATTGTAAACTTGGCTGTACTAGCCATTTGTCCACTTGGACCATATCAACATGGCTTATTTGGGACATCTCCGCTTGCTCTTTCTCCACGTTTTCTTTGATGTCCAGCAGGTGTTCAACTATATTGATTTTTCCCAGCGTCCCAACACTGCCTTAGTTATCAAGGTCTAACAAACTTTTATTTATCAAGGAAAACATTTCCTCACAAGAATTCATCACCTCATTATCTCTCCCCTTGCTTTCTGATATATTCTTCTTCGAGATCTTCAACAAGATATTCCTTCTAGTTTGTTCTACGATGGATAATTTGGAGCTGTCGACCATATCTATCTTCGCTGTAGCTATAACAACGTCTTGGAAAGCAACCTGAGCTTCCCCAGCTTCTCTTTCTCTCAAAGAAATATTTTCTAACACTTGATCTATTTTCTGAAAGTGGTTTTGAATGGTTCCCACTTTTACAAGCAAGTCTTGTTGAGCCATTAATACCTTCTGTCGGATTTTGACAACTTGGGATATAAACATTTTTATGTCTAAAACTTGATTCTTGGCAACATCCAATTTCGATAGTAACTCTATAATTTGCTTCCCCTGTTGGCTTACCTGCGTTTGGATAATTTTCCCCTACTGGCGCACCTGCACAAGGTTGGATCTAAGTTTCTCGATCTCCTGTAGATCAACTATTCAGGATTTCTTGAGGCTTTTTCTCACCTCATCCCTGACATTTTCTTTAGCAGTAGCCACTTTAGCTTCCAACTTACTGATCAAGAGGTTCTTTCGTTTCAAATGGGCCTTCAAAGTTCCAACTGAGTACCGATTGGCTCTAGCATAATCCCCTAGTGTTCCTGCTATCTCATCTGCGAATTCTTCCTCTTTCACGGCCTTTCCATCTGTCATGATTTTAAATTTTTTAGCCACTACACCCTCTCTTTGAGACAACCCTGCCGGTGCTCCTGGAATTTAAATAAATCGACCATATCTCTAGGTGGCAGGGTTTGAGTCTGACTTAGGACTTCAGAGTAGGACCTCGTACCCCAGAATATTTTATCATGAGGGGAATCCTCGTGTTCATATCTCTTCAGGCCACAACTCACCAGGTGATTGCTGACAACCTTACTAGGATCGTGCTTCTTGAACTCAATATCCACCAGCTTCATTTCTTCTAAAGCCGTAGCCTCGGCTTTGGCATGGCCAAAATCTAACAAGGAATATGCACTAATATGAATGGGGAAGGGTGACCATACCTTTTTTGATATTCCTTTGAGCTCTTTTCTTATTCCGCCGAGCACAGTCTGCCTGACGATCTCATGACACAATAGCTTATCTGGCAAGAATAGTGGTAGAGCATATGGAGGAACAGAGGTGCCAAAAACCATGATATATGAAGATTATGCCTCTATATACCAATCTTCCACGCTACTCAGGTTGGTCGTGACGCTATCCAAAATCTTGGGAGGCGGCTAGCCGAAGATGGCGACATGCAATGGCACCATTACCTAGTTGAAGATCTCGTAGATGAATTCTTTGGCTTTATCCTCCCAAACCTTCGAGTGGTAGACATGAATAGGCTCTATATTAGATGGATCCCAGCTCCAGTTCATTAGTGGGAAGGGTCTCATGAAGCATATGGCATCCATGATGTAAGCAGACATAAAGAACGAAGCTGCTTTCTTACTTGCCCTTTGTGCTCGATATTCAGTGATTCGACTGGTCAGACTGTCAGACAACAGTTTGGCCCAGTCAAGAGGAGAAACCCTCAACAACTGTATGAATGAGCGGTACCCATGGGAGGAAAAAATGGGTAGTGTCCTCCTTCCCATGCAACCTATATGCCATCATCGCTATGTACTTGAATTATGTCTCCAAGGAAGAGATTGAATAGATCATGCGAGTATCAGCCTTGAATTTCGTGGGGTGTGAGACCCAATCTTTGATCAGATCGGATAAACTTTTTGCATACTGCTCACACTCCTTCTTCTTGAAACCTTCTAGAAATTCGACATTGTGAGTAAGGTTCAGTGTGGGTGACAATTTATACATTGCCTGCAAATGTTCTGGCCTAAAAGTCCCAATCGTTACCTTCTGTTCGCTGATAATCGTCCTGGTCGGGATGTCCACATGGTCCAACGCCCACCTGATCATATCACAATAGGGAAGAAGCTGGGGCCTCGCCGCTATTTTGTGCATCTCTTCTTGAGCGATGATTTTGTATTTGGTTGATAAGTCATCCTTCTCGTTGTCGCTAGAATCATCCGAACAGTTTACCGACTCATATTGCAAAATGTTGGAAACGTATGACCATGTCTTGATAGAATTAATACTTTGGGGAGAGGTATTGGAAACAACGTCTAAACCCTGACTTGAAATCTCGGCAGCTACCTTGGGTGCTTTTCATGGATCCATGATAGAGAAACCTACAACTAGACCTCCTATCGAAAAAATTGAAAAAAACAAACAATAGTTATCCTGGTGAAATGGCTCTGCGTGCAAATAGGAATGAAAACTGAAATAATGAAGGAAAAACTCTCTATCTTGGTCATTTAATCCCATGGGTTCCCTTGCCAACATAACGGTCAAATCATTTAATAGAAATATTTATAAGTAAAAACGAGATCTTACTATCCATCACCTCACTGCAATTCAAATAAATGCCATAAATGCTTGATGATTCGTAACATTGAAAAACACAGGATCATTCAAGACTTCATCCGTAAACCGCGTGTGTTAAAGTTTGTTTAAGGTGATAATTAATTTGGTTTAGTTCTTTCAATTTTGTGCACTTAGTTTCTAATCCCCTTTTCGGCGTTTGCCACATTGGGTGTTTTCGCTCCTAGCCACTGAACCTTAAAAACCCGAAATCACGATGGTGCGAGTTAATTGATTAAAAGTGATTTGACTTAAGCCTTTTAATTAATCCATGCTTAATTAAATAAAATCATGACTTCATGGATTGGGGTTACGAAGGTGATTCCCTTTGGGGAAACAATTGTCGAGTCATGAAATCACGATAGTGACTAACTAGGGTTTAAAGTGATTTGTTCTTGATACTAACCTGGGTAACTCTAAGACAACTTTGCGACTTCGCAAGTCCGAGGCTTGAGAAAAATTCAACGCAAAACTCTCAAGATCGAGGGTATGAGGTACTAAGAGACGATAAGCCCCGCTTAGTCTTTTAGTAATGGTGATTTAAATTAGGAAGGTTTTCACCATTTCTCACGTCGAGATACTGCGACTTTAGGGGGTAGAAACATGAAACAAACGAAGTCCTGAAATCCAACGTTTTTGGGCTTAAGTATAACATTTCATGTATTTAGAGAAAGGTGACTCCAAAATAGGCTCCAACTAGGGATATCGTCTCCTTGTGGGATGAGAAGGACAACAGACCAAGTGCCTAAGAAGCGGTACATGAAGTCATCAATTTGCTTCAGTGAAACTTCATTTGGAAAGGGGGTGCAGAGAAAAATTTGAGGTTTCGACTTTAATTATGAAACTTTCCAAAACTCGACACGCTTCCTAAACTTAACATCAGCCCATTCGATAACTTTCCCTTCCTCGAGACTGAATTCAGAGCTTCTTAAGATGGTCCAATCAATCTTAGGAAAATTAACAGATCCGGTAGGTTTTAGCTTGCATAAAAAAGAAGTAAATTCCATGATTTTAATCGGGGAGACCTGCATGAACTCGAGCTGTGGATCCGATTTCAAAAATGTTGATTACCAGAGTGTAGTATAATTTAAGTATGACAACCTTACAAAATATCTTAGATATTGCTTCACTGCCAGCGAGCCTGTTCAGTACCCCGGTGAAGTTATCTGGTTCACTTTATTGAATTTCCTTTCACCACTCCAAACTGTAATATTGCATTTAAATGCTGAGATGAGGGCAATAATTTTATGAATTTCCTTTCATCATATCTTTGGACTAGATGGGGGCAATCAATTGTGAATTTCCTTTCACCATCTGTCTTATACTTTACTTTTGAAAAGTGGAGTGGGGGCAATCAATTGGCGTAAAAAAATACCAGGGGTGATATTTGTGTATATTCATTACAAAGGCTTGTAAACTTGCTTTGAGTTCTCTAGACAAACTTTCTCTTAACCTTCAAAACATCCTAGTCCGCATGAAAATAGGGAAGAATTCATTTCCAGGGGTCTTCTTTTGAGCAAGACTTAACCATTTGAAACCTGTTAAAATACCTAAGAGAGTTAGGATCCGCCTACGCATGGCTTTGTTCAACAGGGGACTGAGGAGTCATGAAGGCCAACTTACTTCTTGAGACATTCGCCAATTTCCAAAATTGAAGCAGAACCTCTTTTCCTCTATGGATGGTATGGGCAGGTGTCAGAGCTTAAGGAGAGAGGACCAAGGATAAAAAAGGGAAAGAGAGAAGGGTATGGACCTCAAAATCCTAGATGTTATCATTAAATCCTGACTCAGGTGAATACATCATACTTGTCTTAGGCAATTCATACCTTGGCCTTACCACTTCGTTCTCCTCTAAAAGAAAAATATTTGTCCCCTGTTTCGGGTGGGTCAATTTCCTGATACCTTACCGTCCCTTTCTCCTTTTGTGTTTTCGGCTGTAATTCAGAGGCCTATATGAAACAACACAAAGAGTATCGGGTCTTCAGGATTTATGGGATTCTGTGTGTCAAAATTTATGTCTATACTTCTAAGAAATCAACAACCTGTTTTATTCGCGATGAAAGTGAACTTACCGAAAAGTTTATAAAAATAAAAAGGAAAACACAAACCCGTATATACAATGGATATTTGGAACTCATTTATTTCATATAGTGCTTTAAATAATGCCCGTTGACAGGGGCACTGAGGGTTTTACCGTCAAAATTCTCTAACATAAATGAATTCTTCCCTTCAAAAGCTGAGACTTTGAACGGTCCGTACCAGATATGATCAAATTTACCATGTTTTGCCGAATCTTCCCTCCTAGCATCCCATTTCAAAGCCAAATCATCGGGGAGGAAATCTCTGTTTTTGGCTTTATGATCGAACAACGCTTTCATGTTTTCCTGGTATTTCTGCATCCTTGCGTCCACCTCAGTCCTACGTTGTTGGACCTCAATCAACTGATTTATTCTTCTTGTGACGTGGTTTGGCTCTTCTTTCTCATCTTGCCAGAGATTCATTACAGGGAGCGCCAAATTTATAGGTAATACCACATCAGTCTCATATATCATTTGGAAAGGAGAAGTACCAATGGATTTCTTCATACCTATTCGATTTGCCCATAAAACATACTTTAAGTGTACATGCCAAGATATTTTGTTTCCGCTCAACACCTTCTTAATTATGGTAATTAAACTTTTATTTGACGATTCGGATAACCCATTACCTTGAGGGTAATATGTTGTGGAGTGGCCCAATACGATGTTATATTTTTGGCAAAAGATGACCATTTCCATAGACTTGAATGCCTAGGTATTATCCATTATTATCTTTCGGGGACAACCAAATCTGGACAGTATGCTCTCTTCCAAGAAATCTATCACCACCGAATCGATCGCCTTTCTAGTCGGAATAGCCTTCACCGATTTGGTGAAATAATCCATGGTGGTGAGGATCCATTTGTCTTGAGCACTGAAATGTGGGTTGATTTTACCTATAAAATCTAACCCCCATTGTTGAAAAGGGGCTTCGGTTTTGACAGGAACCAATGGTAGCATTGGGAGCTTCTGTTTTCCTCCGAACAATTGGCAAGGGTTACAGGCTCTGACTTTGACGTTGACATATGAGAAAAGTTTAGGCCAATAATATCCTTCCCTCAGGATTTTATAAGATGTTTCCCTCCAGGCATGATGCCCTCCGCACACTCCTTCGTGGAATTTGTTTATGACCCCCTCTATTTCTGATTCTACCAAACAAACCAGTAGGAAGCCTAAGGGGTCCTTCCAGTACAATTGAATTTCATATATACAATACTTCACCGCATGCAGCTTCAATGTCCTGGCTTTAGCTGGAGACAGATCGCTAGGGCATTTCAGGGTCAGTAGGTAGGACACTATATCTTTATACCAATCTGATAAGGAAAACTTCTCTCCGATTTTGGATATAGCTATTTGGTCGTCAGGCTCATTTATGTCCCCATGTCCTTCATATCCTTGCGGGTTATTTATTCCAAGTGCTTTGAAATTTGATTCCGCCAAGAGCTTAGCCAGACCTTGTCCTTTTACTAGTTTCATCGGTTTTACCTCTAGGTCAAACTCTTGAATTTTAGTGAGCCACCGACCCCTCTTTCCATCACTGTCAGGCTGAACTAATATATCCTTCATAGAACTGGTGGGAACGTATGCGATTACCTTGGAGTGTAGCACGTAAGTTCTAAAAGCCTTCAATGCCTTAACCATAGCATACACTCGTTTCTCTATTATATCGTATCTCATTTCATCATCTCTAAGACTTTTACTAAAAAAGGATATTAATTGGTCGAAACCCTCTTCATTCTTCTGGATAAGTACTTCCGCCACTGTGTGTTTGAAGGCGAATGATAAAATCAGGAAATCCTTTAGGTAATCAAGGCTTGCCAGTACGGGCGCTTCGCTGATAAATTTCTTGATGCGTGCAAACGACGCTTTAGCCTCTGCCATCCATTTCACTTTGTTCTTCTTCTTTAGCATATATGTGATCAATTTCACGATTTCAGCAAATTTTGGGATAAATCTTCTCAAAAAATTTATTTTTCCTAAAAATGACTGAATTTCTTTTATATTTCTAGGAATATTTATGGTGTCTATAACTTCTACCCTTTTAGGGTCAATTTTAATTCCATCCCAAGACACAATGTGGCCCAAGATTTTACCTTCTTGCATCATGAAGTGAGATTTCTTTGGGTTCAAAGACAAACCAAATTTTTGGCATTTTTCAAACGTTTGCTTTAGGTGTAACAGATGGTCTTCGTTGGATTTAGAGAAGACAATCAAATCGTCGAGGTAGATAACCACAAATTTATCTCTTTCACCGATGAAGGCGATATCCATAGCGCACTGGAAGTTAGCACCTGCATTCATCAGACCAAAAGGAATTTTTTCATACATAAATGTGCCCCAAGGGGTGGTGAAAGCTGTTTTTTCTTTATCATGCTCGTCGACAGCAATTTGATTGTAACCAGAAAACCCATCGATCATTGACATCCTATTTTCCCCGACTACTTTTTCCAAAACATGATCCATTTTGGGTAGAGGATAGTTATCTTTGAGAGAGGAATTTTTTATATTTTTAAATTCTACGCAGAGTCTGATCTCCCTGCTTTTCTTCCTAACTGGGACTAAGTTCGCCACCCAGTCAGAGTACCTGAGAGGTACAATTATTTTTGCATCTAACAACTTTTTCACTTCTCTTTCAACCACATGCAGTAAAATGGGGTTGATTTGTCTGAGCTTCTGTCTGAAGGGTTTAAAACCAGGTTTCAAAGGTATCTTGTGCTCGATCACAGAGGTATCATAGGTTCTGAGCTCATCGTAAGACCATGCAAAGACATCTTTATACCGCCCGAGTAAGTCCGTATACTTGTTTTTTATCTTAGGAGGAAGGTACTTTGATAACTTCACTATCTTAGGCTCTTTGGTGGTGCCCATGTCACAGTATTCAACCTCCTCCGGTTGGGGCTACAAGGTGGACTTTAGAGGCATGTCGTTTTGATCAAACAACCTTTCCAGAGGTATCAGGACCTTAGGGATCTGATTACTTTTTAACACTAGCAGGCGATGATTTGCAATTTTTTCTTGGAACTCCTGTGGTTCCTCCCCTTCCTACATAATCCAGGTATGATCGTTTTGGTTTTCCTAGTCAATGTGGGATTCTCCCAATGTGGGTTTTAGAGAAATCATCCACCATTTCCAGGAAATTTCTGATCTGTTCATCATCTTGGAAAACCTGCCAGTGTTGTATGTTGTTTGGTATGGATGGTTTGTGCCTTACCTTTATGTGGTATTTTAATTTGAAAGTGGTAGGGGGTGTGAAAATCAAAGCTGCTTTGGCCAGTGAATCATCCTGCTGGTTTTCGGCTCATGGGATGAAATGAACCTGTACCGATGAAAATAAATTTTCCATTAGATCCCAGGCACAATTTTTGTAGGACTTCAGTTTCGGGCGCTTGGCCTGGTACTGCCGATTTACCTGCTTAAAAATCAGTTCAACATCTCCATAGACCTCTAAGTTATTTATGTTTATCTTCTTGGCAGCTTCTAGTCCCAAGACTAGAGCTTCATATTGGCAAACGTTGTTTGTGTAGTCTACGTCCCACTGTAGCCTGTAAGAGAAGGGAATGATGAATTCATTTTTAGGTGCTACAAAAAGCACTCCCGCACCTGCTCCTTCACATGATGAAGCACCATCAAAGAACATTTTCCAATTTCCAGTGATGTACGCATTTTTAGCTGTCTTTTTGGTTTTGATTTCATCAATGTCACTTTCTTCTGTACAATTATCTTTAGTATCGTCAAAGGACATAATACAATTTCCCAGTTCTTGATCGACGATGTGAACAGGGTAATTTTTAGGATTATGTGGATCACTTACTGTATATGCCAACCGTGTTTCCCTGTATAACCGTGTGAACTGTGCACCAAAAACAGGGATTGTGGCGTAGGTCATATCCAGCTGAATGGATCCCCTAAGATTGGCTCCCCAAGATCTAGATATTAGTAAACCATACTTCGGGGTTATATCAATGACAACTACATCCATTAGGACATTTTTCACCGGAATCTGGGTGAGCGTGACTACTAAATCTTTGATCATGCCCATGTACTTAACTCTCCTTGAATTGAACAAGTAAATATCTCCATAGGGTCTGGTGATTTCGAGGCCTAGTTTATCCATAATAGATTTGGGCATTACGTTATGAGAGGCCCCAGAGTCCAGCATGCAATTATGAAACAACCGATCGTGAACTTTCAGGGTAATATAGAAGGGGGTGACGATATCTCTGGCACCTTCAAAATGTGGACCAAAAGTGATATTAGGCTTGTCATCTTCCAGATTTATCATGTCGAACTGACTCTCTAGATATGAAAAATTTATCATCATGGTTATTTGTTTTCAGTACACAAGATTCTTTGCCAACTCGACCAAAGGTATAGGTATCTTGATCTTTTTTATCTCATTTTCTAGGCAGAAAAATCCCACAATTTTATCCATTTCCTTGGCTGAAACATCAGAATCTTTCTTATCCATTTTATTTAGTAGCACTATTTTATTTTTAGTGTTTCTAGTTTCAGGTGTCCGCGTTTCAGCTGCCTTATTTCTTCTCGCTTGGGTTTCGACCTCTTTTATGTTGGTATTCTGCGAGTCTACCCCTTTTTTATTTCTCATCTCGATCTCTTTCTGGATGGGCTCGTATGTTTTTCCCCTAGCAAAAATTTTCTTGGGTTGCGCAGTCGACACAGGTTTGTTTCTGGGCCTTAGATTGTATTTTTGCTGGAGCTTGGCCATTATGGTGTCGACCATTCTTTGATAAGCGGGATCATCAATTCTGTTTAGGTTATTGTCTTCAACTGATGATTGTTCAGTGTTCAGGGACTTCTCATAATCTTCTTTCGTCAAGTGAGGTTGTATACAGTCGTCGCCTAAGTTTTTTACATATTCTTCTAAGTCTTCAAACTCTTGCATATCATTTCCTCCAATAAAATTTTCATTTTTTAGAGGTGCTTGGATCTTTTGGTCTTCATTTTTAATTTGTCTTGGTTGAAACTGAGGATTGGGATTTCTCTTGAATTCTCTCTTAACGAATTGATCAACTTTGGATTGATCTAGCTCCATTCTTGAGATTTTTTTTGATAGTTCTTTTATTATCCTTGCCATGTCATCCATTTTGTCATCCGAGGATCTTCCAGATCTAGAGGGACCTGCTTGTTCTCTAAGATGTCTAGTTTCCCTGTTTCCCGTCTCGATTTTCATTTTTAATTTACCCGAAGCCATCATGTTTGAATCAATTTCCACAACATCATCTTGCAATTGGGTTAGGTCGACCCCTCTAATTTCTCTTAATAGTAGAGCAAAATCGGGCTCAAAGGCTCCTGCGAAAGTTACTTTGGCTGCGGGTTGGGATGGTTTAACTTCAACAGGGATCTTATTGTACAAATTGTTAAACCTTTGGATAAATTCCATAATAGTTTCAGATCCCTTTTTCTTTAAAGACCCAAACTCAGTCAAATAGTATAAATGATCCTTTCTTTCTCCCCATTGATTGAGAAAGAGGTCTTCTAGCGCATCGTAGGATATGATTGAACATGGGGGCTAGCTCCAAAACCAAGTTCTTACCTGGCCCTCGAAGGTTTGGACAAACAAATGGGAATACACGTCCTCATGCTCGAGACCTAGAATATCAACAAATTGATCAAAAAAGTTGATATGCTCGGCTGTAGTTAGATCCCCATTCTCCTGTGAACTTGGGTAAGTTTTTCATATAGTTTTCAGGTAAATCATGGAGAGGTACTGGAAGGACCAAGGGGGCGTATCTAGTGGCTACTTTGGTGAAAACCCTAGGAGGTGGTTGTTGGCCTTGACCTCCTATTCCCCCTGCTCCTCCTTTGGTGACGACCATGGATAACCTAGGAGAGAAAATTGGTGCGTTATAAAGAGGGTTGGCGAAGCTGTATAGTGACTCTTTGGCTTCCCTGGGGTGGAAAGGGGAAAATTCAGGAATATTTTTACCAGGGGAGGTGAAAGTTGAAAAAGGAGAAGAAGGTATATGTGGACTCGACTCCTCCAACTTGCAGGATATGTAAATGGGAGAACCCACTGGTGTCGAATATGTGTACGTGGAAACTTCTTCAAGGCCTTGAGTGACAGAGGGGTTTATATTGAGAGTCGATGGGATATCGACAGGGATGAGCTTTAAGGCAGGCGTGTCTCGCCTTGTAACGTAAGAGGTAGCCGGAGAGGTCTCATTCTTGATCTTGGGTAGAAGTTGCTCAGACTTCAGGGTCTCGACTTCAGCAGCACTGTCCGATATTTTCCCAAGATCAATTTCTCATGAGGGTGAAGGTTTGAAAAAGGTCTTATATTTAGACTGATTGGACTTGGGTTGATAGGCAACCATGTTTTGTTTAAAAAAACCCCTTGGTCTTAGTATATTTTCAGGGTCCGAAACTGGCACTGTCTGTTTGGCATCTGGGTTTTGTCTGGTGTTCGTTCAAAAGGATGCCAACTTCTTTAAGAGTGGAGTCACCAAGTGAATGATAAAGGTTTAACATTAACAAGGTGTTCTCTCTTTGTTCACTATCAAAAAACAAAACTTGGAAATGTTGTTTTTTCAGGGGAAAGTGACTACGATTCTCCATCCCCGACAATGATGCCAGAAATATGTTGTTCCAGAGTCTACACTTAAGGATATAAAGTGTAGAGTCTAAGCATCTAAAGTGAGTGAATGAAAAAAGAGGAAGAAACAACTTTGGGGGATGACACTATGGCCGATCTTTGAGTTGTCTTTGTGTAGCTTCCAAATATTCTTGAATGCTGATATCCCGTTCGATGGTGGCCCATGAACGTTCAAGCTCTATCCGGGTGATGACAGCCTTAAGTATGATATTGAAAAGATTCAAAGCAATGCTAGTTTGATCCGATAGGCTGGGTTCGATGTTGGGCTGTCTTACAACTAGTACAGTCATGGGGAGAACAAAGCTTTAAAAGAGGGTTGATGTTTTAAAGTGCTTATTTCAATTTTAGATTATATGAGGAAAATTTAGTGAAGCCAATTGAAGGGTTTAACAAAATCGAAGGCCATTTTTCATAACTGAGTTAAAATCTTGAAACCGAGTGTGAAAACATAGAGCTGTCAACAATGTGGGGCATCGATTTCAGAGGAATCCCACGCTGTAGCAGAAGAAGAAAAGAAAGAAATACCTTGATGAAAGCATATAATGTAGATATCTAAGTAATTCACAGGTCTTGTACCTACTAGTAGCTGATATAGAGGAAAAGCTGTAAATAACTAGATAACTAGAACTTAATCACCACAGTATAAGTTATACTAAATTGCAGCTAAAACATTCATCAAAGACGTATATGTAAAAAATGACATGAAGCATGGAATAACAAAGGAAAACACATAACTCAATCTTGATGGAATATGGAGTCTTCAATTCGCTTTGTATTAATCCTAGCTAAAAAGAACTTTCTCTATTACAATCTACTACTGAAAAAAATCCCTTTCTATCTCTTCCTAAATGTATATTTAAACAAACTTCTAAACATTTAGAATTCCGATCGTTCTGGAAACTTGTCAGTTACAAATGAAAAAATGGAGAATTTCATCTCCTCATCCTTTGTCTTCCCTCATAAGGGTGGAGCACCTTCCTTTCTCTGCTCTTCCGACTCTAGAAATAGAATGGGCTGACATCTGTCATTATTTAGCACTAGAAACCCTCCCCTTCGCCTGCTCGATGCATATGACACACCTTTCCATCTACTGGGATATCAACCTAGAAGGCTTTGCTTGGTTGCTTGCCTCAGAGGTGTAGCAACTCTTCTCCAAATGTGGCAACCTTTTCCCCACTTGTCATTCTTTCGTGATGATAGAGCATAATTGTAAACTTGGCTATACTAGCCATTTGTCCACTTGGACCATATCAACCTCGCTTATTTGGGATATCTCCGCTTGCTCTTTCTCCACGTTTTTTTTTATGTCCAACAAGTGTTTAGCTATATTGATTTTTCCCAGCATCCCAGCACTGCCTTCCTTATCAAGGTATAACAAACTTTATTTATCAAGGCGAACATTTCCACACAAGAATTCATCACATCGTTAGCTCTCCCCCTGTTTTTTGATATATTCTACTCCCAAACCTTCAGCAAGATATTCCCTCTAGTTTATTCTATGATGGATAATTTGGAGTTGTCGACCATATTTATCTTTGTTGTAGCTATAACAGTGTCTTGGAAAGCAACCCGAGCTACCCCAACTTCTCTTTCTCTCAAAGAAATATTTTCTAACACTTGATCTATCGTTTGAAAGTTGTTTTGAATGGTTCCCACTTTTACAAGCAAGTCTTGTTGAGCCGTTAATACCTTTTGTCGGATTTCGACAGCTTGGGATCTGAACATTTTTATGTCTAAAACCTGGTTCTTAGCAACATCCAATTTCGATTGTAACTCTATAATTTTCCGCCCCTGCTGGCTTAACTGTGTTTGGGTAATTTGCGCCAACTGGTGCACTTGCTCAAGGTCGGATCTAAGTTTCTCGATCTCCTGCAGATTGGCTATTCGGGCTTTCTCAAGGATTTTTCTCACCTCATCCCTGGAATTTTCTTTAGTAGTAGCCACTTTATCTTCCAACTTACTGATCACGAGGTTCTTTCATTTGAATTGGGCCTTCAAAGTTCCAATAGAGTAATGATTGGCTGTAGCATAAGCCCCCAATGTTCCTGCTATCTCGTCTGCGAATTCTTCCTCTTTCACGGCCTTTCCATCTGTCATGATTTTAAATTTTTTATCCACTACGCCCTCTCTTTTATATAATTCTTGCCTCACCACGACCTTCCTTTTTTTATCAAAGAAAAATTCGTTAGGAGGCAGCTCCTCTACAAAAATGGGCATCAGTTCTTCATTGAAAATCCACCCCACATCGAGATTCCCCTTTGTGAACTGTAAGTGTGTAATAATAGCAATCAGACTACTGATTTCCTTGGATTGTTTTTTTTGGGTAACATCTGTGGCCTGCCTGTTTGACATGAGAGATAGTGAGTCACTCGACCCTTTTGAGGGTATCTCTACTTGACCTTGGACCTGCTTGCCTGACGTACCCTTTTCGGGGTTTCCTTCTTGTTGGTAGGGGATTTCGGCTCCTCGTTGTAAGGTTCCAGCCTCCCCTATTTTCTCTTGGTTCTTATCCTTTTTAGGAATCGAGTCCTTTGAACCTTTGGCTTCCGTCTGCTGTGTAACTGGAAGCTTTGGGGTTTCACCCTGTAAAATCTGGGGGAGACAACTCTGCCGGTGCTCCTGGAATTTAAAGAAATCGGCCATATCTCCGGGTGGCAGGGCTTGAATCTGACTTAGGACTTTAGAGTAGGACCTTGCACCCCGGAATATTTCATCATGAGGGGAATCCTCATGTTCATATCTCTTCAGGCCACAACTCGCTAGGTGATTTCTCACAACCTTACTAGGGTCGTGCTTCTTGAACTCAATATCCACTAGCTTCATTTCTTCTAAAGACGTAACCTCGGCTTTGGCATGGCCAAAATATAACAAGGAGTATGCACCAATATGAATGGGGAAGGGAAGCCATACCTTTTTTGATACTCCTTTGAGCTCTTTTCTTATTCCACCAAGCACAGTCTTCCTGACAATCTCGCGACACAATAGCTTATCTGACAAGAATAACGATAGAGCATATGGAGGAATAGAGGTGCCGAAAATCCTAATATATGAAAATTCCGCCTCTATATACCAATCTGCCATGCTACTCAGGTTGGTCGTGACGCTATCCGAAATCTTGGGAGGCGGCTGGCCGAAGATGGCGACATGCAATGGCACCATTACCCAGTTGAAGATCTCGTAGATGAATTATTTGGCTTTATCCTCCCAAATCTTCGAGTGGTAGACGTGAATAGGCTCTGTATTAGATGGAACCCAGCTCTAGTTCATTAGTGGGAAGGGTGTCATGAAGCAGATGGCATCCATGATGTAAGCAGACATAAAGAATGAGGCTGCTTTCTTACTTGCCCTCTGTGCTCGATATTCGGTAATTCGACTGGTTAGACTATTAGACAACAGTTTGGCCTAATCGAAGGAGAAACCCTCAACAATTGTATGAATGAGCGGTACCCATGGGAGGAAATAATGGGTAGTGGCCTCATTCCCATACAACCTGCAAGCCATCATCACTATGTACTTGAATTGTGGCTCCAAGGAAGAGATTGAATAGATCCTGTGAGTATCAACCCTGAATTTCGTGGGGTGTGAGACCTAATCTTTGATCAGGTCAGATAAACTTTTTTCATACTTCTCGCACTCCTTCTTCTTGAAACCTTCTAGAAATTTGGAATTGTGAGTAACATTCAGTGTGGGTGACAATTTATACGCTGCTCGCAAATTCTCTAGCCTAAAAGTCCCAATCGTTACCTTCTGTTCGCTAATAATCATCTTGGTCAGGATGTCCACATGGTCCAACACCCACTTGATCATATCACAATAGGGAAGAAGCCGAGGCCTCGCCACTGTTTTGTGCATCTCTTCTTGAGTGATGATTTTGTATTTGGTTGATAAGTCATCCTTCTCGTTGTCGCTAGAATCATCCAAACAGTTTACCGACTCGTATTGCAGAATGTTGGAAACGTATGACCATGTCTTGACAAAATTAATACTTCGGGGTGAGGTATCGGAAAGAACGTCTAAACCCTGACCTGAACTCTCAGAAGCTTCCTTGGGCGCTTTTCGTAGAGCCATAATAGAGAAACATGCAACTGGACCTCCTGTCGAAACAATTGAAAAACACAAGCAACGGTTATCCTGGTGAAATGGCTCTGCGCGCAAATAGGAATGAAAACTGAAATAATGAAGGAAAAACTCTCTATCTTGGTCATATAAGCCCATGGGTTTCCTTTCCAATAGAATGGTCAAATCGTTTAATAGAAAGATTTAGAAGTAAAAACAAGATCTTACTATCTGTCACCTCACTGCAATTCAAATAAATGCCATAAATGCTTGTCGATTCGTAACATTGAAAAACACAGGATCATTCAAGACTTCATCTGTAAACCACATGTGTTAAATTTTGTTTAAGGTGCTAATTAATCTGGTTTAGTTCTTTCAATTTGGTGCACTTAGTTTCTAATCCCCTTTTCGACATTCACAACATTGGGTGTTTTCGCTCCTAGCCACTGAACCTTAAAAACCCGAAATCGCAATGGTGCGAGTTAATTGATTAAAAGTGATCTAACTTAAGCCTTTTAATTAATCCATGCTTAATTAAAGAAAATCGCGACTTTGTGGATCAGGGTTATGAAGGTGCCGCCCTTTGGGGAAACAATCGCTGAGTCGCGAAATCACGATAGTGACTAACTAGGGTTTAAAGTGATTTGTTCTTGATACTAACTTGGGTAACTTTAACACAACTTTGCAACTTCGCAAGTCAGATGCTTGAGAAACGTTCAACGTGTAACTCCCGAGAGTGAGGGTATGAGGTATTAAGAGATGATAAGCCCCGCTTAGTCTTTTAGTAATGGTGATTAAAATTAGGAAGGTTTTCACCATTTCACACATCGGGATACTGCAAATTTAGGGGGTAGAAACATGAAGCAAACGAAGTCCCAAAATCCAACCTTTTTGGGCTTAAGTATAACATTTCATGTATTTAGAGAAAGGCGGCTCCAAC
This sequence comes from Picea engelmannii, assembly GCA_009831015.1. Lineage (NCBI taxonomy): Eukaryota > Viridiplantae > Streptophyta > Pinopsida > Pinales > Pinaceae > Picea > Picea engelmannii. Next base: position 137,762 of record ML807139.1, read on the forward strand.
ACAACCAAACTTCTGATTCTTCCCCCTTCTTAATTTATCCATCAAAAGTGGGTGGTTTGGATTTCTTGAAGTCTTCAGGGTCATGACTCTTGGAATATTTCCTCTTCTTGCCTCTCTTCTGGGAATGCGAACTAGTTTTTCTACTATAAGATTCCTTGGATTTGTTAGTTTCCTCACCAGAGGATTCTTTTGATGAGTGTCTCTTGGCTCCATGTTGGGCCTTCCTTGAGGTGTTCCTCTTTGTGTGGCCTCTTTTAGGTCTATGATTTCGTATCTCAGGTGGACTCTAGGTTTTCTTGGCATGATGTCTGTCCACATGACTAGATGTTGGTCCATGCTGTAACTTCCTTTGTATATCTGATAAGCTCTATAGTAGAACTACGTCAATTTCAGTTTTATTTTCCAGCTGATCATTTATTAGCCTTTCATTGTCAACCTTACAACTCTATAATTCTTCCATGAGGCTTCTTACAGTTTCAGCCAAATATGGAGGGGTTTCCACCACCCTCCTTTCATCATATTCTCCGTCTCTATTGTGGGAGATTTCCCCCAATTCATGGTGTGTCACCATCCTTTGTGTTGTAGTTTTCTTGCGGTACACTGATTGTTTAAGTGTGGATAAAACATTTTCTGTTAGTTAGTGATATACTATTTTTATAAACAACACATAGTTCAACTTTTTCAAAAAACATACAACAATAGAAAGTCATATTCATCTCTTCAGTAGAGGTTTAATTAATCCTCTTACAAATGGGGTAGGATATTGTGTCACCCCTAAAAATTCTCTAATTAAGATTTTTATGTGACTCTTTCATGAGCCCAAGCAGGCCAAGTGTTGTAACCATGCCCTCATACCAATTTGTAACACACCCAACCCCTAAATACCCTTTCTAGGGATGGGGCATCAAAATTGTGATTACTCTAATCATCTCAAATCATCTCTCCAAGCTCTTCCTCCTCTTATAGTTTCCCATAGATTTCTAATGATTGTTATCGAGATCTTATCCAACCTCTCATTTGCAAGATATGGCCTCCCTAATTTGTTCGAGCATTATTAGTTGAGGACCACTTGGCATCCACGTGGGTCCAATCCATTCGTACCCTCTCAAGGTTCCTACCTCCCGCAGGGAAGGTACATTCAATGTCAAATCCAACGACGAAACTTTATCCTCATCTAATACGCAGGCTAGAGGGGAATTCGACGTTCGTCTCTTTGATGATGAACACCCCTTTTCTCTTTTGCACGCATGTCCTTCAGAGTCCTGAACTTCTGAAGGAACCCAAAATCTCACCATGTGGCTACGGCCTTTGGGACTTTCAACTTATTCTCGATGCTTCACCCCAAACCTTTGGAGTACCGAAGTCCCAAAATCCCGAAGGGTCCACCCTCGTACATGGCGATGTACTCGATGCGGAGTTAAAGACAGGTGGGTCCCGAGTACTTCACCCACCAAATGGACCAACCAGGTAAGTAATATGGGTGACATGCGGCAAGGTGGAGATGACACATGGCCCTTGCAGTGGGTGAAATGTGTCACATTTTAATGGGCACATAGGGCCTGTGAAATGTACAAATCTTGGTGACATGTGGTACGTCAAACATGGGTCTATGCCTCTCTGGGTGATGTTAGCATTCCATGTCACCCCAGGTTGATAGGATTCCAAGCCCTTCAATCTCACGATTAAGGTATGTCCACGTAACCCCTATATCAACGACCTCTGTTACTTTGTAACTTCGATGTTCGGGGGATCCGTGGTGTGACTTCCTCCTTGCTCCAGAAGTGGTCAATGTCGAGTTGACCATGGACCAGATATAACAGTCAGGGGAGATCCTGAAGGGTCCCTAGATCTACCGTCCTTGCCACTTCGTAGCTCCAGCCTTTGGGGGTTTCAACATTATGGCCGCTCCACTCTCCCGAAGCAGGACTCTGAGGAAGTACCGTAAGCGAGCCCCTCCACTGGTTGATCGAATGGTTAAGAGGGGATCTTAACGGAATCCCCAGATCCATGACTCTCAACACTTCATAAATTCAGCGTTCAAGGATTTTGGTGCTTTAATGTCCCTATTCTCCCGAAGTTACGAAGTGCATCAGGAATTCACTGAAGTTATATCGACGTAAATACAATGGCCAAGGGGAATCCTGAATACCCTCAAATTGTTGGCTCGTGTTACTTCTCGATGGGTAAAAGGGATCAAGGTTTAACGGTGGGGTAGGTCTATCTTACACCGTTAGGGAGACCACCATGCATTGGTCTACCTTATGGGTTAAAGACATGAATTGGTTAAGGACATAAGCATGATCTCTTGGTCACATGGGTAAAATATCTGAAGGAGGCACCCTCCTTCCATCAGGTTTGAAATTAGTATTCTCATGAAGGTAGATTCTAGAGGCAGACATGACTTAATCATCCCAGTAATTCCTTCCCCGACACTATTGCAGAATTACATCCCATAGCTCTCTAGCTGCTAAACGGAGGCAAGATGAAGACCATTCAAACATGGGTTCACAGAAAAACATTACACATTTCTACCATAATCATTCAACACATAACTCAATCATAAAAATATATATGTATTCAATCACCATTTCCATTTCAACACACAGAGTATGAAAATACTTATCAGAAAAACCATAGTTTGTGAAGCTACTATTGAAAGAGGTGGATGTTTCCTCCCAACCATAGGAAAAACCACTCCTGAATGGATTTACCGCTGGCCAACCCTGAGCTAGAACATGATGCTTTGAGAGAGACTCTTTCTTCTTACTGAGTGACAGTCAGGGAGGGAGGTTACTCTCCTCCTCCCACGGGATCCTGGAAATGGTTTTATATGTACCAAGCAAGGAGGTCTACATGAGTACTTCCATAGTCACTCATCAGCCCTGCTTATCATCTTGGAATGAAAACCTCTTCCAATAGCTTCTTGCACCCATAATGATCTTATTTGTTAGTTCTTCCTTGAACCAGAGAGCTCCAAGCATTCATTTCTCTTCTTGATATTAGTCTTTCGAGTCTGCTCTCTCTGTCGCCCTGCCTCTACCCATGAATTACCTATATTCTTTCCTTCCTCAGCAAGGTTGCATGGGTCCGAATCCCCATCTCGTGGTCAGCTCTAGAAGTTGTACAGATGGGTACTCTACCCCATATCCTCATTAACTCTTGAGGATGACTCTTCTAGCTACCAATCTGACTGGTAATTCATTTCTGGGTCAAAGGACTGTTCTGATTCCAAGTCATTAAATCCAATAAGGTATTAGTTTTGTGGGGGGTTATCTCAACCATTTATGGTTCCCCTCACCATATCTCTCATAACATCCATGGTATATCTTGGAAAACCCCCATTCAACAGTTATGAAACACTTATCCATTTTCTATTAAAATCAGAAAATACATACATTGACCTTTTATATAAAGGTTCATCAAATCAAACATTCACACATATATAGTCTGCCATAGTCTCTTGGTCAATTATAGTTATATTTACAAACTGGGGAAAACATGGGTATTATAGGTGTGGTATGAACCCCACTCATGGGCTTGTGTGCGTGATCCTCTAGATAGATAGTTTGCTTCTTGGCTTGGCTAACATATACATCTCCAAGGATGCAGGAGAGTGGTCGATGACCTTCCCAATGGTCCTTGTATTATTTGTGGTGAGTTTAGTATGGTGAATCTTAGGAAGATAAATAGGGATCCCTTCTTTTGTAACTTTTAAAGGAAGGTTGATAGTTATGAAGGCTTACCATGGACTTATGACCCTTTGTAATCGGTAAAAATACCTGTTTGAATTGTGTTTCACTTCAACCAACTTTCATAAACTAACTGAGTGTGTATATATAGGCTTGATAGGGATATACTCTTCAAGTGGAGTTCGTTCTTATTTAGTCCATCCAGGGGGAACCCTATTCATGTGGTGGGGACATTTACTCTTATTATCATTAATGAATTTGGTTCTCTATTTCTTGGTCGAGAGATGAAAGAAATTACATGAATTTAACACACTACACCCTTAATATCTCCCACCTCAAAATCCTGGCTATTTAGATTTCATTTGTGTAGTGTGGAACCTCATCTGCCAACCACGTGGGGATTCGGGTTGGATAATATGGTGGGAGAATGCTATCTCCATAAATGTGACCTTTCTTAGAGGATATGGATGGAAGAATGCCAAAATTCATCATAATCACAAATACACAATGTGTAGAGAGATAGAATGAATTATGGATAATTTTCAATGGGCACTTCATGATGAACATAATAAATCCTAGGCTACCAAGCTTCACCATATCCTACAAGTAAAAGATGTCCATTAGGAAAGAGCTGATAAATTGGGCACTCAATTGCATTGGCTCAAATATGGTAATAGGCCCACAAAAACCTTATTTAAATCCTTAGACACCAAGGATCCCATGTAAGCCATCTCTTCCATTAAATTTGATGATATTTGGACAATTAACCTAGAAGATATTGAACTTGAATTTGGTTATCACGATCATATGGTATTTGAATCTCAAGGCATCTCTTATAAAAGGTAGGAGGCTACTTAGAAGTGTCTTGATGTTGTCCTCTACAAGTTTTTAGAGGATAATTAATGAATCCCTTGTGACTTATACCTAACCTTTTATGATCTAGATATAGCCCTTCATGCAATGGGAGATAACAAAGTCCCTTGGTTGGATGGTTTCCCTTGTGAATTCTAAAAGGCCACATGGGACTTTGTTAGCCTTGACCTTGTTTGTGTGTATAAGAAGGCCTTTCTCAATTTCTCTTTGGGTGTGATTATCAACTAAGGGCTCATAAATTGTATCCCCAAGTGTGTGGATATTGAGATAATCATGAATTGGTTTCATATTACCCTGCTCGACACATCCTACAATATTTTGGCCAAATACCTAGAATTACAAGTAAAGCATATCATATCTAAGATTATTCGACCATAATAGACAATGCTGTTAATATGTGGGGGGGTGTGGAATGGGATCATTTCTTTCATTTGGATGCTCTATTTTCCAAGTTTGATTTTGAGAAGGCCCAATACATAGTTGAGTGGCTCCTTATCTTAGCAATTCTAAAAGCCCCCAGGTTTGGGCCCAATTTCTCAACAATAGTGAAACCCTATTTTCTAACACTTCAACATGTCTCTCTTTTAATTGATACAAGTCTAAAGGCATTTAAATATTTGGGTACATTTAGTAAGGTTCTCCCCTAAATCCCATCCTATATGTTATGGTGATAAAATCTCTTGGCTACTTGATTAATTTTGTTGTGTCCCTTGGAAAAATTAAAGGATTGACCCTTTTTAAAAACAAGTGGGGGGAAATTTCAATGGTTGCTTCATAATAATTTCCTTCTTGGTTGTCACTAAGGACCACTAATATTGGTAGGAACTATGGAGTACTTGGACCTTTTTTGTTATACCTTAGGGTCTAGTATCATGCAATGGGCCTACATCTAGTGCTACAAATAGATTAAACGGTTATTTCCTATGTGGATCAACTCCATTAACTAGCATTGGATTCATCTATGGAAACTTTTCAAGTTCCTAGGTATCCCCTTTTCCTTTCATGCATTCATCTGATATTTTAGAGATCGTCATCCAAAAGGTGGAGTGAAAGATCAACAAGTGGGTTTCTAAGCCTCGTTCCCTGTTGGGTTTTAGATATGCACCAAGGTAATAGAAGCCATTTGCATCTACTATGCTTCTTATTGGGCCCTTTTCAAGGCAATATATGACCAATTGGATGTATAATTTAACCTTGTACAATCAATTACTACAAACATATTCTTAATAAAAATAGAAAATATACAATGGCACACACACATTACATAGAAAGTTTTACCCTAGAAACCCAAACCGAGAAAACTAGCAACCTATTTACAGCCACACCTCTAATGTTCTATTCATCTTCTCTTCATTGTTTATATATATATTTATATATATAGGATCTCACGACACCCAAAACCTCTAATCCATTGAACCAGATTAGTCAACAATTGATTTGAAAATACCACACAAGTTTTAATACCAACTTGATTCGAAATATCAATAAAAACTTTGATACCAATTCAGCCCAAAGAATCCTTAGATGCCAATTAGTTCATATGTAGATACTAAACATCCGATCAGATTCAGGGAAATATAAATGAAGATCGCTTGACTATTTGCAAAATATCATGTGTATGTCTTACTTATCCATAAATAGATAAACCGATGATTAATTTGAACTGTAAATGAGATAATACAACATAAAATAAAAGAAATCAAATACACATGTAATTGACATACATCACTGCATCTTCAAAGTCCCTTTAAATAACATGATTGTTCTTCATCATCTCAAAATTCCAAATTACATTACAATATAATCTTACAAAAACACAATTTTAAAGATGCTCCAAAAATCTGTTTCTCAAATGCAAAAACATAGTGCATTGTTGAAGTCCTGGTGAAACATTGTGAAAAATTGATATAAAATACATGAAATTTCATCAAGGTACCCCTCGACATGATTTATGGTGTTACCTCAAGTTCCTTGTACCATGGGAACACATTACGAGACAAATTTTGCATAGAAATGTGTGTACAAAGCACTGGAATGTGTGTACAACCTTGGGGTGTGTGCGCATTAAATAGGGCAGGTCTCCAACATACAATCTAAATTATTGGCAACTTAACTCTAATTTAGGCGGGAATCCCGCTAAACATGGGTAGTTGACATATTGGTTAAGACTCTGCACTAATGTAGCAGAGGTCTGGGTTTGATTTCGTTCATAACATATTCGTTGGTTAAAAATTTGTTAAAGTTTTAAATCACATAGTATATATATATATATATATATATATATGGAGTGAGGTCGTGTGGTATGGTGTATGACCAGGGGCAAGGGGCTAGACCCCTTTCTCCCCCCAAATGAACTTTAATACCACTTTAAATATATTTGCACACACAGTATGGTTAAGTTCTAATGGTGGGTATGTTAAGGCACAAAGGCTATGGAGGTCATGGGGTTGAACCATATTGAATCCATAACTTTTTAATATACACTAGCCATTATAGGATAATGGGGGGCTGCCATGTGGCAAACTCTCATTGGCTCTTCCAATGCCACATGTCAAATTAGGATTGAACCAATTCTCTGCCACTTGTCAAATGATGATTGGACCAACTAGATTTGTACCTTTCCCAGTCAACTAACCATTAGGTTCCATGTCGACATGCCATGTGTCACCCTCTGGTGGTTCCATGTGGCACCCCCATTTTTCCTGGTTTGACCAAACTTTGACTAGCCATAACATTTTCATACGAGCTCCGTTTGACTTTCCATTTGTGTCGTTGGAAATCTAACAACGAGCTCTACAAACCACTGTCCTTTTCATAAACTTTTGATATGGCCCAATTTTAAGATTTTATGGATCCCATGGGACTACTATGAGTGTTCCAGATCCTCCTAGACCTCTGTGATCATTCCTTAGATCCTCTTGGATCAACAATCCTAATTTCTTAACCAAAATTAGAAAACCATTAGAAAAAACCTTGTGCCAAAAAACCACTAAAAACAGATGAAAAAAACACCCCAAACAAATTCCTACGACCCCTCTGCGCACCTGGTGCAACGCAAACACTATGACTAATCATGAAAAATATAAAACATACCCAATATTCTCCCACTTGTTGTTTTCTTTTCATACAGGGGGTTACAGGGTTACATAGTCAACAATCCAGGGCAACAATGCACATAAATCCTCTACACCAAGAGAACTTGGGAATAATAGATAAAAAGGTTATTCCCTCTACTTGGGAATAACCTTTTTCTACTAACCGATATTTGTATTTATCCACTTTTCCTTTTGCATTAACTTCTTCTTAAACACCCATTTTCTTCCAATGTGTTTTCTTCCAACCGACAACTCCACTAGATCCCAAGCCTCATTCTTGTCCAAGGTTTCCATTTCTTCTACCATGGCCTTTTTCCAGAATTTTACATCCTCCGAATCCACTTCCTTCCTAACAGTTCTAGGATCATCATCAGTAATAGACAAAGAAAAATTTGAACGGAAATTTGATGGAGTATACCTTTCTAGTTTCCTTCTTACTCAAACTGTTCTCCTCAATATTAGAGTATGATCTGATATTATTCTTCTGATTCCTATTCTTTTGTAGAGTCTAATTCATTATCCTTCAACTCAAACTCTATTTTCTTTAGTTCTTCCTTCTTTGGTAGGACTTCCTGTTTGACAACATCTTTGATTTATCTAAAAACCACATCTCGGCTATACACTACCTTCTTATTTTTTGGGTTTCAAATATTATAACCTTTCAAACCATATTTATACCCAATAAAGATACACTTTTCAACATTTTTATCTAGCTTACTCATGTTTTCCTTTGGAAAATGAACATAGGCATCACAACCAAATACATTGAGATGTGTGAGAGAGGGTTTCTTACTAGTCCATACCTAGTTTGGAGTCTTGTCATTCAATTCTAATGAGGGTTATTGATTGATAAGGTAAAATGTAGTACCCACTGCCTTCAACCATAATTCCTGTCCTAACCCAACACCATTGAGCATGCAACTTGCTTTTTCCATCAACGTCTTGTTCATCTTTTCTTCAATTCCATTCTGTTGAGGTGTATATGGAGTAGTCTTCTGCCTTTCTATACCACAGTTCTTAAAGAATTCTTTGAATTCATTTCCTCATAATTCTCCACCATTATCTATCCTCAACACCTTAATTCTCTTTTTTGTCTGATTCTCCACAAGAGCTTTAAATTCTTTGAATTTGTCAAAGAATTCAGATTTCTTCCTAAGGAAATAAATCCAAGTATTCCTCAATATTTCATGTATAAATGAGATATAGTACACATATTTTCCTAGTGAAGGAACTCACACAGGTCCAAACAAACACATCACTGTTCACCAACTATAAAATTCCCTCTACCCTCATTGCACTAGAGGGGAATATTACTCGATTCTACTTCCCATATACACAATGTTCACAAAAATCAAAATCCAGAGAGAAGTTAGACATACCTTCAACCATAAACTTATTGTGTAGTAGTCGAAGTCCCTTCTCTCTGATATTCCCTAGTATTTTATGCCACAACATAGTATTTTCTCCAGATATTGTAGGTTTTTTTTCTTCTTTAGCTCCAATATCAGGAACAATGGAACTATTACACCCATCACTAATAGTTCTTCCCTTCATCTTATATAGAGTTCCAATCCGAACTCCCTTCAAAACCACCATTTACCCTCAAACCATCGTGCATGTTTCTTTCTCAAACATTGTTTTTACCCTTGCATCGTCCATTTTTTTTACATAAATCAAATTTCTGGACAATCCTGGGATGTACAGAACACCAGGGAGTGTTCTAATCCTTCCATCCATGAGCTTAAACTTGTCTTTTCCTTGTCCCATGATTTTCGATTTCGATTCATCACCTATGAAATCATACCTTTCATATTCATAGAATCACTCCCTATGGGGACTCATATGAAAGGATGTACATGAATCAACCAACCATGCCTCATGATCTTCATGTGTGGTTGAAGAATCCAAGTACACATCCCCTCCTTCTTCTGTGGAGGTTTTTTCTTCTGTATAAGGAGCATATTCCGATCCCTTCCCTCTCTCAACACTTTTGGATCTACATTTCTTCTTGTAGTGCCCTTATTTTCCACATCTCTAGCATACCTTTACAAATTTTCTGGGAGATTTATATCTTCCCTTAGACTTGGATATACCACTTGAGGACTTGTATATATTTCTTTCTTGGGAGCATCCTCTTGCAAATAATGAATTTGTGCTTTGTACTTCCATGTTTTTCTACCTCATATCCTCCAACAACAAAGATGACACGACATCATCGAAACTTAAAGTAGTTGTATTACTACCTATGGCCTCAGCTATACTATCCCATGAGTTTGGTAAAGAGCACAATAAATTGATACACTTATCTTCATCAAAAATATTAATATCAACGAATAATAACTAACTTACCACTGTATTGAAGGAATTTAGATGTTTTGTCAATGTGTCTCCATCTTTCATCCTTAGGTTATACAACTTCTTCCACGAGATTTTTTTTTTTTACTAGGTACTTAGACTGATACAAAGTCCCTAACTGTTCCATAAATCCTTGGTCGTAGCTTCCCCTGACACATTCAATAATACTGAATCTGAGAGACACAACTCGATTGTGCTCTTCTCCTTTTGATACAAATTTTCCCATTCTTCTGTTGAAATTCCCGAAGGTGAAATACCTGGATCCACAAAAATCCACTGATATTTGTCCACTAACAAATCTTCCAACTTGAGCTTCCATATCTCAAAACTTTTCCCATTAAATCTATTGATCTCTATTTTTTCACTACTCGTCATTTATTTTCACCTAAAGAATCAATACCATAGATCTCCCACTATAACAAGGCTTATCACAGACCCAAACCAAACAATTAGCCACAACTACATCCCCCTAAATCCAATAAAAACTCTGATACCAAGTGTAGATTTTAACCTTGTATGGTTAATTACTCCAAACAAATTGTTAATAAAACTAGAAAAGATGCAATGACACACACACACACACACACACACACACACACACACACACACACACACACACACACATTTTTACCCTGGAAACCCAAACCAGGAAAACCAACAACCTATTTAGAGCCACGCCTCTAATTTATTGACCTGTATTAGTCAAAAACCCTAATTTCTTAACCGGAATTAGAAAACTATTAGTGAAAACCATGTGCCAAAAAACCACTAAAAATGGACACAAAAAATGCCAATTTTTTTTTCTTTTCTTTTCTTTTTCCGAGGCTGTTTCCCTTGAACCCCCACACAGGGGGGCTCATGCCCCCCTACGAACCCCTTTAATAGGGGGTCTCCACCCCCCTGTTACCCCCCCCATACACCTGGCGCAACACATACACTAGGAATAGTCATGCAAATAATACAACACATACCCAACATTGGAAAATAATGTCCATAAGTTTCTTTGGACTAAGATTGGAAAACAAATTGGCTTCCATAGGGTCAAATGAACTTATTTATCTACCCCTTTGGAAATGGGTGGATTGGGGATTAAAAATACTATAACATATGCACACAATCTCTACTTTAAATGGGTGATTGTGATATTGAAGGCCAAGAAGCCTAGAAAATTATTTGAATACATTGCATTAGTGTTGGTAGCCAATTCAAAATTTTCCATGGTCTTATAAGCTGCCTACACCAATGTTTTGCAAACATCAATTTTTCATCGCAATTTTCAAATAGACGACATTTTTATTTTCTGCAACATTTGCGCATTTACCTTCATTTTGTTTTCACGAATGTAAGCGTGAAAACTTGGTCTTTCGAAGTCGCATTAAAATCACTACTTGAACTGTCGTTGTCTTTCTTGTCGATATGCTTATTAAGCTTACTTTTTTATCATTATAACAGTTGGCAATACTTTTTGATATGTACTCATGCTTCGATTGATTGTGAAATTTTGTTTCATTATGTTTGCGATGCTTTGGCTCTTGGATTTACATGTTCTTTGATCTGATCTACTTGACCATTGGTTTCATGACAATATGTAGGTGTTATGATTAAACCTTTGATATTTTTCATTTGATATAACACCTAGTTTCAAAGCGCATTGGCACATTGATTAAACCCTCGATATGAATTGATACATCGCATGTTACATGGTCAAAACATTGGTTTCGATTTTGATTTGTATGTCGGGTGTTTAAAACTATGGCATAATGTTTCAATTGCGCGCGTTGGTTTATACACTTACCACTGATTTCATTGGTTGGGTGAATGACATGATTATTGAACTATACTATAGTGGGTTGAACAGCTATGAGCACCGATGGTGGTACCATTGGCAATAACTATTATGCATGGCAGAAATAAGCTCCACCACCTTCACACGCTGCCATTAATGCTTATCCCTTATCCCTGTTCTCCTCTGTTAGCTCGGATAACCCTTCGTGCACTCTGTTCCTGTGTGTGCTATGATCCAAACCCTAGACTTACCATGTTCTCGACTCCATGGCACCAGTGGTGCGAATCGAGCCGAATGGTAGCCAAGCCTTGCTACTATTCGACAATGCCCGGAAAGACTTGGAGGATAACTGTTGGCTCACCTTCGTGCAGAGATTTGAGGGTTTTAATCTAGTTGTGGCACAACAGTTCGCCCTGAATTTTGATGGCTGTAGATCCAAGGTGGGTGATATTCAGTTGGAAATCAATGAAGAGTTTATCAGTTCTGCTACAGGGTTACCTGCCGCGGGCCAACGTTGGTTCAAAAATTCGAAAGTGGAAGAGGTGCCTTGGCCACTTCTGTTCGTTTCACGAAAGGTCACATCTTGTGACAGAGGTATGCCCATATCCATGCTTAAACCACAATGGCATGACCTTTTCATAATAATTAAGCAATTCGTGAGCTACGAGGGTCGATATGGACTCGTCTTTCTCTACCACCTGCATTTGTTAATGAATTTTATGGGATACCCGTTGAATATGCCCTTTTACTTTCAGCATGGCCTATATAAAATGTCGAAAAAGTTTAAAAGGGAGAAGGCTGACAGTAGCCTGTTCCACCATGGACTTATTAAACTTATTATTGTTTATCACTTAAGTCTCCATGGTGATAGTTGGCGAGCTTTCATCGCTTGAAATGGTTTTGATGATACAGACCCTGTCCAGGTTGACAAGCCTATGGTGAACGAAACCAAGGTCGAGCCACCCGTGCCCTTCCATGTCCTACTGCCTCCTCCTAAACCTTTGGCCAACCCTGATGTTGACTTACTAGATGCTATAACTGAGAAGGTTGAGACTATTAAAAATCCTATAAGCAAAAATCCCAAGGAAAACCCTACAGTTGATGCCAAGGGTAAAAATAACGCTCGGATGATTTCAAGAATGGTTAGGAATAAACCTAAACCCACTGCTGAACAAAATCCCATTGTCCTTAGTGAGGATTCAGACTCTGACGTAGAACGTTTCCTAGCCAGTGAGTACCCTTACTCACAGGGTCTGTGCTCCGAGCCGCCTTATGATTTCGTGTCAAATCTTCCCCCTTGCCTAAAGAATAATCCTAGCTACCCTGGGATCAAACTACCCAACGAAACCCTCGGCAATGTAATCAAACCCTCACCTGCACTTTTGAAACCCAGACAGTCACCCTGTGACCAATGTGATTTGTGGTTGGAACGATACTACATCGACGTCCCCCTACTTCAATCGAAAATCCAATAACTGGAAAATCAAGTTGCAGTATTGACCAGTCAAAGAGACAAACTTCAAGCAACTGATATGAGGCAGAGAACCACTGGTTCCATCGTTTTCAAGAATGTTGAATCGGCTACAGCCGTTGTCAACTCCAAGTTGTCATGATCAAGCAGTCTCATCGTCATACAGGTATGAATTTTGGTATCATTTTAATTTTGTGAATAACCAGGATCGATATAATGATTCGAATTTGGTTTTCGAATAACTCTGTTTATATTTCGAAATGGCTTTGTCATAATGTGTTCATCCTATATATTTTTCGCTTTGCTAAAAATGAATGAAATTTCATTTTGGATACATGATTCGATCATTCCCAGTTTAGTCACTGATACATTTTTATCGGATTTGAGTGGTTTTCGATTGGATTTGATTTGTTCATTTGTCTGATTGAGTTAATGAAATTCATGGTTTGTTTTCAATTGGATTTGTTTGGTATCTACTCAGAACAAGAAGTGTTCATGCCAGATTTAGAATACGATCATGTTTTGATTTGATTTCGTTATAGTTTGTATGCTGTGATCGTCGAAAGATTTCATGAGTTTGGTTGTTACGATCTTTTAATATGACGTGTCATATAATTTTCTAAATTGGGAATACAACTTTGTTCGATTTCAATGTGGAAAGAATGACTCTGTTTTCATGGAAACAATACTCTCACTTTAAGCCTGTGCGAATGATATTCACGCCCGAATCATGGAATGGTTTCGATCTACGACAACTGTGTTAAACCCCAGCCATTTGATTCGCTTGATTGGATAGCTGTATCTTCAGTTAGTTTGATCGATTTTATGAATTGCATTCGTATTAAAAATAGATTTGATTACAGTTCTGTTCTCAAACGAGTTTGTTAACTCAGTTCGACTTATGTCATTCTGTTAAATTCGTATGAGGAAATTCGGGTAATAATTGTTTACAAATACACTCAAGAAAAGATTTCGTGAATGATTTTGTTTGCCCCATTTTGCAATAACAAACGATCGGATATCTCTTACGAACTTTGTCACCAACTGATTGATCCTGTTATGATTCCATTTGAGTTGATTCACGAGTCAGTTATGATTTAATTTGTTCATGGCTTGGATCGTTTGTTATATAGTTATGTCGATTTGGAAATGATCTTGTTGGATTCGATCGTGTCTCCTGTCTATGAGGCAGCATAACAATTGCCTGCGATTTGTTTTAATTATATCGATTTCAAATTGATATGAAACGATTTCATAACTGTTTGATTATGATTCTGTTAACCCAACTTTGTGGTAACAAACGAAACAGAGTGCATATATCTCTGTAGTCATTTGATTGATCTTGATCTTGTTTGATTTCGAATGATATAACAATTTCAATTTCAATGATTCGTTTTTTTTTTTTAAATAAAAAAGGTGTAGTACCTGCTATAGTATATTATCTCAAAACTTTGACAAAGTAAACAGCTTCAAATCTACAATCACCAAAAAATGCTGCCGGTAACCGGAAACCAGCATTATTGGGAAGTACCTAGTAGTTTATACAGTAATATATTTAAGAAAAAGACATCTGTCCTGCCCGTAGGAAACCAGGACATATGCCAATGGTCCAGAGGAACATATAACAATTAACACATAAAAACAAGAACCTGGAGAACAGGGCAGCCTAGGCACCCGGTGACGTGTCTCTCCCGCCAGCACTCGTCGAAATGGCAAAAGTCTGCATGCACATGAGGCACTTGAGCTGAACTGGGGCCCCGGAGAGCGCGTCGAGGAGAAAATCTATTCACTATCCCATGATGAGAGCCCTGTGTTCCAAGTCCGCAATGTGGCTGCGGAGCTCGAACACCAAGGCCAGGTGTTCATCGCTGAGGAGGGGACTATGCGTTCCGCCATCCTCTTATTTGCCAATGTCAACCGTTGCCTTCTCAACTGTCACCAACTTCTCCAACTGCTCAGCATCTGTGGCCTGTAGGTTGCTTAACCATGGAATTTCTTCCACCACGCAACCAGGAAGGTCGTCGACCTTAGTCGGGGCGCTATTGTTATCCTGCTTGGTGGGCGTCTTCTTGGTGCTTGGATTCACATTACACATCAGGTCCCCGATTGACAGGTCCTCCTCCACAACACAACTAGAAAACCAATCCACGGGTTTGGTCTCCTTCTTCGCCCTGCTGCAGCTAGCGTCTTTCTCGACAATAGAATTGAGCGCCGCTCGTCTCTCAACCCGTGCCTTTTTCCTGAGGATGGAAGAGGCCAGAGCCAAGGCCCGTTTGAGCTCCTCCTCCCTACGCCTCTGCGCCTTGTGCGCTTCCCAGGCAGAACCCCGACGAGGTGTTCCTCGTCGCCTGACCATTTTCCAAACACAAATGCTAGTTAAGTGCAGAACAGAGTTAGAAAAGGACCAATTCAAGAGCGGCTGCGAGTTTCGAGTGTAGGCAGGCCAGCTCTGTCGAATACAGAGAAGCCACCAGCCCTGGAAGAACTCCCCAGAATACAGATAGAAGGCGGTAATTGGCCCAGTTGTTGACGCACCAGGAGCCTTCCTCCTTTGCTCGGGCTCCAAAGAAAAAACATAATCAAACTGTCTACTCCTCCTTCCGTCCCTAATAGCCATGAATGCATATGCACATGGGATGTTAATTGTCGCGCGAGGGAGGAGTACCTCCTTCAACAGTCCTCTGCTATGGCCGTCCATCAGCGTTAAATGTGGCGCGAGGGTGGCGGTCATCAACAATTAACCAACGCTGAGTGCGAGTCCAGGTGGCTCATCGGCTCCTCCGCGTGTCACCCCATCCGGGGCTTCAATGATTCGTTTTCAAATAGCTATTGGATGCTAATTAAATTTAATTCTTTAAAATATTTTCAATCGATTTTAATGCTGATTCTGTGTCTTATTTAGACCAGCTACAGAATCGCAAGATTCTGTAGCTAGTCTATAGAATTAGATTTTTATCATTTTATTAATAAAGGATCCTTCTAAATTGTCCATTTTTTACCCTTTTCAGGTAAATTCGAATTGCATGGGATGTGCTGGACAGGCTAGGGGAATATTTCTGTGTTGTAGTTTTATTTTAGGTTCTTAGTTTAGTCAAACTTGGGATATCTTCCTAGATTTTCTGTAAACAGTTTGATGACTTCTACAAGGATGTTTTACCTTGTAGAAGGTCTTTAAATACTTATTATTTTTTGTAATAAGAGACACCCTTACTTGTGGGAGAACCAGGCTATGGATTCCTAATACAAACTGAGACAAAAGTTGATGTTCTGCTACAACTTTCTCTTTTCATAATATCAATCTTTTGTTTCAAGTTTATGCATTTTGCTTTGCAATTGATTATAGACTACTTTAACTATCTTAGTCTATTGCAGAATGATATGAATTAATTAATGTCTCAATCCATATATGATTTTCTTTCATTACTTAAAAACTACAGCAATTACTTTGTTCAGTTAATGAATGACAGATTTCTCTTCTTCATCAATTGAATTATTTTGTATAAGTCTTTTACATACGGGTTTATCTAATTGTGAAGATTTATAAATCATAAGATTGTTGTAAGTTTTTTTTATGTCTTGTTTGTCCTGTAATTACATTGAAGAGCACTGCAGCTATCGTTTACGAGAAGCTCCTGGATAATTCGGTGCGGTTTCCTCCCTCCGATCAGCTAAGACAATCATCATACACAAGACAAATCTGGAGCACTTCTCCAGGTCAGTTTGTGATTTATTTTCGTTAATTTGTTTAGTATAATATTAGTAGTTTAGTTATATATATGTTTAGTTAGAATTGTAGTTAGAATTAGTATATTAGTTGTTTAGTTTAGTTAGTTTTTGTTTATTTCTGTTCATAAAAGTATAAAATCAATAAAAAATATATCTCTTTGCCTTAGGACAGAATGCAAATGAGTTTTTCAGGTTTTATTCAAATCTGTACATTGTATATATTGTACATTTTGTGAATAAGTTATATTTCTGTTAGTAGTTAGATACTTAATTAGTTAGAGTTAGTATAGTATTAGTTAGTAGATTGTATATATAGAATAGTTAGATTAGTTAGTTTGTTTAATAGTTAGTTGTAATTAGATTAGTTTATTAGTTTGTTTTATTTATTTTTAGTTAGATTAGTTTAGTTTGTTTTATTTAGTTTTAGTTAGATTAGTTATTGTAGATTAGTTTTCTTTTTGTTTTCTTAGGACCTTAGATCGGCTAACGAATCCGCTAAACCCATCAGGGTGGTTCATCCCAAACGGCTTGGGTTATTAGACAACCCTGGACCGGTTCCACTCTCTCAGTTGACGGACGGTCGATTTCGCCCGTCAACAACTAGGAAAGGGTGGCCCTTGCTAAAAAAAACTTGATGAGGCCTCTCCTTTGAAACCATATTTATAACCCCCTCCATGGTCAAAGTCTCAAGCATGCTTTTTTATTAAGTATTTGGAAGGCTTGGGAGGTGCTCAAAACATTCTTATCTTGGAAGGAGTCTTCTCTCATAGCTAGGTTGTCTTTGAATGAGAATAGTTCATGGTAGTACCCATTTTTGTTTGAAGGGAAACCCTTGGAAAAATCCTTATGTTTCTTTCCCTAAATATTTTCCAGAGAGGAATTCAATGTGCTAATGATCTATTTGTTAGTTCCTCTAGGTAATGGATTCCATGTCTCGACCTAAAACAAATTTTTTTACTTAAAAACGCTAATAGGATTATTATGAATCATATATAAGGTCTCATCCCAAACTAATTTCAGCTTAATCTTAGCCTCCCAATGCTCCACACCTTATGGTGTGACTAGAACCACAAAAATTCCACAAATTTAATGTGTTATAGGTTGGCCATGGGAGTTAAGTGGCTATGTCCCAAGCCTTGACCTATAGGTTGACTTAATAAAATTTGGTGTTTGTGTTCAAAGAAATAAACTTGGTTGTTTCACCTCAAAAGTATCTAGAAACCTATAATTGAACCTAAAAATGCATTCAATGCCCAAATTTTGGTGATAGGGGGTGTTCCTATTAAAAAATATTAAATTACATAAGGGTGTAGAATCTATAATGTTTCCAATGTGGTCATGTTGAAACTTGGAAACAACTTTTTTTGGTTTTGACTACTATCTAAGAAGGCTTTTACATAGGTAGACATTGTGTGTCAATAGTTTCCACCAACCTCTTTTTCATAGTAAGCTATCTTGGAAATTTCTTTCCCTAGTTTGTGGAATTTCAAGTTGTTTTAATTCTCTTTCGAGTTGAAGTACTCCTTTGGATTTGGAAATAGTGCAATCCCTCCTTATATAATGTTGGTGTGGTGTCTCAAAAGTTCTCTTGGTATGATGTTACATTGATGCATCCTAACTTTACCATGCAAATTAAATTAAAATCATGCAAGGTGTGGTTGGAGATGAACATCTATGAAATGCCCCATCCATGCAGTTCAAGGATTACTACTATGAGGTCCTATGTACCGTGAGAATGATGTCTCAAACCCAATTTCCATGTACCCTCATAGAGTTTTCTTTCCATGGGGCCCATTAGGGCCTCAATCTCAGCTAGGATTTGTAGGATATAGGTTTATTGGCTTGACTAGAGCTGCCCACAATTGACCTCAACATAGGGTGGGATAATAGGTCTAGTAGCTATGGGAGAATGCACATAGTTGGAAATTGGGACCCTATATATGGATAAGTAGCTCCCTACACTAGATTTATAGATTTCAAAGGGGTCCAAGATTCATAAGCCCCCCATTTATGGGTGGGATCCTATTGATCACATTTCTATTGATCCTATGATTACAAGTCAGGTGATTAACCCTAACAACCATGACTTACCTTCTCTTGTGGCTGACATGGTCACCATTTAGTTTGTTTAAGGTCAGGGATAGGCCCTTGTGGTTTGACTTTGGCACTTTGTTGGGGTATTTTAGTGTAATCCAACCCCATCCTTTTAGATTTTCTTGTGACATTAACTACAACATGGGGTGTTTTAGCTTTTGCTAGCCTCAAATTTTGAGTTTTTATTTTTCTTTTGGAGGTTGTGTGGACACTCTACTTTTTTCGTATTAAATATTTTCCATATTTCCTATTAATATATTTTAAAGGAATATTTATTCAAAGAAAAAAATACCAAACATGTTTTTATTAATTAATGGGGTTTTGGTTGGTTATAAAAGTAGGGGTAGTGATATTCCTTCAGCAAGGTTTAAATTCTTCTTCTATCAATATGTTTTCCCCTTCCAACTTAGTTTTCCATGTTAGTAATCCATTTATTGAATTTGGGGAAAAGGGCAAGTCCTTGATGATTTTAGAAAAATACATACCCCCACATACAACTTAATTTCTAAAATAACTTAATTAGTTGAATAGTTTAAGTATGTACAGATGATCCCCAAGGGTTATCTCAAGTGGTTTGACTTGCCATGCCGAAGTCGTAATGGACAAGGACATCACACGATTAAATCCACCTAAGTCCCTTGGGGTTAGGCATACATGTTGTACACTAGTGACATTTACCTCGGGCACCATTCATGAAATATAAAGAATATTCTAGAGGGTTTCCTTGAGGAACACACACACACACTGTGTGCGTACATACTTACATACATATATGTATGCATGTATCTATATCTATATCTATATATTTATCTATATGTATGTATGTATGTATGCATATATCTATATCTATATCTATTTATATGTATGTATGCATGTATGTAGGTACTTAGACACACATATGTGATGATGATGATTACAACCCATTATGACCAAATTTGGCCTATTAGACCTATAACCATCAATTAGTTTTGATTTATCAAGTTGTTTCTAAGATTGAATAACTTGGAAATTATTTTGAGTTCCCCTCGATTTTTTATGATTTAACAAGCTATGGAGTTTGGTTTTAGTATAAATGTTTTGAAATTTGTATCTAATGTCTTTGTAAGCTAAGTAATTCAAGAAATTTTCTTTTCATCCTCTACACTATTCGTCTCACATAATTTGTAGATTATTTCTTTCCAAGGTGTTTTAGGTATTTCCCAATGCCCTATATTTCTATGAAGCTCATGGAAATTTGTTATTATCTTTGCAATATTTATTTTCTTTCTCGATCTAGTAACAACAAAAAGACAGTTTTGATCTTCTAATTTTGGTTTCATGATTTTTTATAGTAATTCAACTTTCTCTTATTCTTAGTGTTTGTATAGATCCTCATTTCCTTTTAAAATTAGTTATGATAGTCCTTTTAACATTCTCGATGTATTAGAGGAAATCCTCCTCCACTATCCCCCAATGGTTTAACCAAGAGACAACATCTCTTATCTAACTTCTCTTGAGGCTTGAGTGAATTTTACAAATGTTTGAGGTAGCGATATGAATCTTCTAATTATTCATGTTAATTAGATTGTGCTTGTATATTAAGTACCTAATTATAACCTCACTCTCAATGGGAGGAAGCCTAACTTATAAAAGGAGGTTGGGATCAGGGGCATTGCACTTAATTTTAGTTTTTTTTTTTATTATCATAAATTGCTTATGGATTTGCTCAATTTTCCTCCAAGTTTATATGGAAATACTACAACCCAAAGCTCATAGCCATACAGAATTGATATGGTAATAAAGGTGTCAAGAGGACATTCTTTTTTCCCATAGCCAAAATTCTATAGTTTTACAATTTCTCTCAAGGCCAAAGTAACATTTCCAACCTCCATTATTCTTTATCCAACAATATAGTTTTAGTTTGTTGATGATGAAACTTGATTCCAAGATGCTTATAAAAATGGACTTATTTCAATTTGTTATTATCGTAAACAACATTAAGGTGAGTGACATGTTTCAATTTAATGGTTATTACCCATTTTTCATTTGTATTTACGTATATCCTAGAGTTATAAAATAAATATTTGAGAATCTTAAGCTACTTGAACCATCCTAAAAGGACAATGTCATCTAAATATAGAAGTAGAATGATGACTGATCTTACCAACATCATGCTTGCACAACCTTCTTCCTCTAGGAAATCCTCTAACTTATCAATATAAACACAAAATGTAGTAGGCTATAAAGGAAAATATAGCTTAACCCCTATACTACAATTGATTTTGATTCAAAGAAGCTTATTTCCGTCTACATAGAACATATCAAAAGCAAATAAATCTTACATAGAGTTTCAATTACACATATAAAAATAGAACTAGGGAATTAAACACAAATTCTTTATTCATTTCCATTGGATGATAACTCTCAATAATTATTGTTACACATTATTTTTCGTCACCCCTATGATCGTTAATGATGTAAACCTATCCTTTGTCTTGAGAAGGATCAATGGCCTGAATCCATGAAGAAGAATGAAGATACATTTTCCCAGAGAGATGGAATTATACTTCTCCTTTATCAAAAACCTTATAAAAAGGGATTGTCGCACCTTGCTTAGTGTTAAGGGTGCGAGGATATAGGATCATTGTAGTTTGCACCACAGTGGCCTGCAACATCATCGTCGTTTTCTTAGTTCTAAGGGTGTGACAATTTTCGTACGAAGGAAAAATAACATTTTCTTGATCTTTTTAGAAGAGAAGCTTTTGAGGTGAGGTGGGCTCCGATCGGTTTGGATTTGAGTCACATACCTGATCTCATGGGATCATACTAACCTCCTCACCCTACCCTTTTTAGCTTATAAAAGGAGGGGAGTTCTCATGGGGAAAGTTATCTTTTGAAGTTGGAAAGTTCTTGAGTTTTGTAGCTTGGAGTTTTTGGAGCTTGTATGTTGGCTTTGAGCTTTGCTTTGTCAAGATAGATTGTTGATATCATAATCTATGGAGAAGAAGTGTGTGGGAAGAAAGGAACCATTGGAAGGGACATTAAAAAATCAAGGCATTGGTTGTATTCTCCTTTTAATATCTTTAATACAATAATATATTTCTTTCCTATAAAATTGATCTTATTTTATTGTATGACTCCTTGATAACATATATAGGTTTTGTTGAGTATACATTGTTGCTTTCACTTCGTTGGATTTTGTGTTTTTACAGGTTAAAATTACCCTAAGTTTTAATCATCAAGAATACTAACTAACAAGTTAAGTATGACCTCTGATCTTCATGCTGAAGTTAAGTCACTAGCTTCTTAATTTGGGGGCTCAGTACCAACCATCCCTGGATTATGCGTTGGGAAGTCACAAGCATAGTTTTTACTTTGGTTCAAGATTGTGTAAAAATGAAACCACCTACCTCAAGAACAATTTCCTTTGGTTCAATATTGTGTAAAAATGAAACTAGGTCCAAGCATAGTTTTGTTTAGTTTTAAGCTTGTGTAAAAATAAAATCTGTCCCAAGCATAGTTTTGTTTTGTTTTAAGCTTGCGTAAAAATGAAAACAATCCAGAGCTTAGTCTTTGTTCTCTCTCATGCTGATAAATACCTGAGAATGTAATCGAGTAAACTTTTATCACTTTTCGAACTCGTGAAGGTTATATGAAAAAGAAACCCCTTGGAGTCCTCTTTAAGCTCTTTTCAAGCTCCCTAAATATGAAAATATGGCCGAACGACCTTGTTCTTTTCACTCTCATAAAAGTATTTGAAGAAAACATTTGATGAGTGGTAGGTTATCTCTTTTTCGGTCTAGTCATATTAACTTATGAAAAAGGACTTAATGGAGTTCTCTTTAACAGTTTTTCAGACTCTCTAAATTTGAAAAACCACTGAGTTTACTTTCTTTGGACTCGTAAAACAAACATCGAAAGGCCCATATGGGACCGAACCACTCCTTCCTAGGGTTCATTAAAAATACTCCGAGGGACTCATCCAAAGGATGAGCTTACAATTTAAGAATATGTTATCCTCCTCAAGCTCGTGTAAAAATAAAGAGGTACTTGCCATAAATATAGGGGGAAAAATTGGGAAATAAATGTGTCTAAACCTGTATTGTATGGAAGAGTTGCTTTTGGACATGACACCCTTTCACTCGCTTGTGTATAGGTTGGAAAACCCACTTATCTCTTGATCATACTCCTTTATAAGATTACAAATTGGTCTGTGATCCTTCTTGTTGAGTCTGTTTTTCCAAGACAATTGTCGTGTCGTCAATATGTTCAAAGAAAAGTTCAACCCGGAAATCCTTCTATTGCGTCTACCATTTCTGCATTCCTTAATCCTTCTATTGCATCGACCATCCCTGAGTCACTCATGAATCACATGTTACTCTGATCTACTTCAAATTTTGTTACCCGTTTCATGTCATTGATGGGGGATACATTAAGGCCCTCTTGTGACGAGTATTTTCCTGTTGACTTCAACTCATTATCTAGGAATTAGACTTAGAAAATAATTGGTACCTTGGAACTTGCATGCCTCAATGGTAGGTTTCCTCGCTCTCGACGATGGGTTTTCATTATTGACTCCTGATCAGGAGATTCCACTGAGTGTTCGACTTAAGCTCATAAATTTGCACCTGTTGGATTGTGCTAGTGTACCTTGGGAGTCATTGACATTAATGGTGATTTCCATCGCAATTGTTAATGGTATTCACTAATGACCGATAATCAAGTGGTTTCTACCATGTTCGACTTCAACACATGTATTCGCATGGTTAGATTCATACTATAGAGTGGTGGAGATGAAGACCCTGGATCTTTTCTGATAGATTCAGGTTGCATTGGAGTATATTCAGATTGTACTATTGAATAGATTTGTAGTGTATGTCTCATGTATATGCTCAAATTTAATTCTTTAACACATAGATCCACAATGTATTTTTGGTGGCTATGTTCATATTTGAGTCATAATGACATGGATCCACAGTGTATGTTTGGTGGCCATGACCTGTATTACTTGACATGGATATTTGCATGTCAACATTAATTCTTTGAGTCATTTGTATTCTGAGTATGGGAATGCTTACCTCAGTGATCACATATTATTGTACTATATTTCCTTGTTTGTTGGCAGGTTTTCGATCGATGTGTTCCTTGTTCCCTACACACACTCGACAAAGTATTTTAGCTATCACTCTATTCTAACTTCATAGTTTGGGGGTCTCTCTCTTACACATTATTTTCATCACCCCTATGACCTTTAATGATGTAAACCTATCCTTTTTCTGTAGAAGGACCAATGGCCTGAATCCTTGAAGAAGAATGAAGATACATTTTCCCGGAGAGATGGAATTTTATTTTTCCTTTGTCAAAAACCTTATAAAAAGGGATTGTCACACCTTTCTTAGTGTTAAGGGTGCAACGATCTAGGATCATCGCAGGTTTCACCATAGTGGCCTGCGACGTCATTGCAGTTTTCTCAGTTCTAAGGGTGAGACGATTTTTGTACGAAGGAAAAAGAGCATCTTATCGACGTTTCTAGAAGAGAAGCTTCTGAGGTGAGGTGGGCTCCGATCGGTTTGGATCTGAGTCGCATCCCTGATCTCATGGGATCATCTTAACCTCCTCAACCTATCCTTTTCAGCTTATAAAAGGAGGGGAGTTCTCTTTTGGAGTTGGAAATTTCTTGAGTTTTGTAGCTTGGACTTTTTGGAGCTTGTATGTTGGCTTTGAGCTTTGCTTCGTCAAGATAGATTGTTGATCTCAGAATCTGTGGAGAAGAAGTGTGTGGGAATCAAGGAACTATTGGAAGGGAGCTTACAACATCAAGGTATTGGTTGTGTTATCACCTAAACTTATCGAAGCCTTAGGGGTTTGTGGTTTCTACCTAAGTCTGTAAAATTTTCCCTGTCTCTACTCCTTTTGCAGACCCGATCGTAGGTTTTTCCATCTCAACTTGTAGCTTTATTCTATTTTCCTTCATCTGTTTAATGACCTATTTTCCCAAGCCCTCATCCGATTATTCGAATAAACTACAGAGGCCGCATTCTTGAGAACTAGGTGCAACACTTGAAGCAGTCTAATGTCAACTCAAATCAAGCGAGTGAGTAGGATCAACTTTAGGCAGTGAAGATCCATCTGGCAGATCAGATCGATGGTCATCGGGTGAATAGGATCATACAATTGCACCAAGTTTAGCGTCAAGGAGAGGTCCAAAGTTGTGAAATGATCAGAGATATTCAATTCGAAAGGACATGTGGTGCATGATTAGCATAAATCATGATTTTGGAATCAGAAAAGTCAAAGAGAAGAGTCCTTAGAGCTCGCGAAATGTGAAATCACGAAAAGATCACAGTCGTTGATCAAAGCATAGATCTAGACCGTTGGATCAAGTTTTCACAATTTCCTGAGTCAGGAAAGTAGGAGGATAGAGTCTTGAAGACTCGCAACACGCGAAGTCCCGAAATGATCTTGACCGTCCATTCCAGAAAGATGCGTGGTGCAGGATCAACATGGAGAAAGTCGTTTGGAGTAAGAAGTGTCGATGACCCAATGTCCCAAAATTTTGATGTTCATCAGGTCCGTCCAATGCAAAGGGATGCGTGTTGCCCGATCCAAACATCGCACTTTCACGACTCAGAAATTTCAGCAGGGATCACAATGAAAACTCCCGAAATGAAAAGTCCTAAAATTCCATATGGGATAAGAATGAGGTCATGGACCGAGGTCATGTGGTACGATGAAAGGAGCTGCACAAAAGATCAAAGTGTCCGAGTTGGTTACAAAGAAAGATTTGCGTGACCTCGAGGTGCCAGAATTGGCTCCAAGAAGTTGTGAGCTCGCTTGGAACATTCATGGGTGTCAGGCCTTGTCCTGATCCCAATGAAAGTAGTTAATGAAAATGGGGAAGGTGGTTGAAACCTCATTTCACCACATAAATGGAAAGCATGGAAAATTTGGCCATGGAAGGCAGACTGTCAACCAAAAGTTTCCTGTCATGGATTTTCTTGTGATGTCCATACCGATCTGATCTTGCTTCTGACAGGAGAATGCAAGTGCAGTGTGACAGAAGAAGATGTAGACGCCAGGCCTTGAACGTAATGACCAGAGCGTGCTTCTGAAGGGAGCAAGTTGCTTTGAGTATAAATGCTCAGTTTTGATATTTTTTTAGGGTTGATTGTTGAGATATGCTCTCGTATTGTAAAGTTTTAATGAAGCCTCTGGTTCTCTGGTCATGTATTTCCATTTGAGACTTATTGTTTAATGACAGTCAGCTCTCTTTTCATCTCTTTTTCTTATGATACTAAAGACTCGGGCATGGGTGATCCAGTCGAGTTGTTGTGACTGAGTTGTAATGTATGTTTGATTGTAGTATTGTGTTAATCCCTAATATTGGCTCATTACCCCTTAATTGGGGAATATTACATTAGTAATGCTATTTTATTTATGTCGGCGTTATTCCATCAGTTGTAATTATACCTCCTAGTCTTCTATATATACCAAGGAGACATTTTCATTTGGAATCAACTTGTACTTGAACAATTAAGTGGGGTAAAAGGAGGTTGCCCCCTTGAAGAGGCTTATTATCTGAAAGTATCTCTTTTTCAAGGCCTTGAGTACTTTTTCTGAGGTTTTTCTATGCTATATTGATATTTGGTTCTTAACATATGGTATCAGAGCTCAAGGTCTTGGGGTTTCACTGCTACAACTGAGACACCTTGGAATTTTCTCTATAACTTTTTTTCTACAATGTTTCAGAAGGAACGTCTTGGAGGATATTTAGTAGACGGCTCAAGGTATGTTGGGTTAAAATTTTATCTCCCGAGGCCTTATACTTTCAGAGATACCGCATGTACAAGAAAGGGTTATGGAATCATCCTGAAATGAGTTATTGCATAATTTTCTCTATAAAATTTTTTCTGTAAAGTTTCAAACCTTGAACTCTTTAGGCTATTCAAAGAAATTAGTAAGGTATTTTTGGTAAAAATTTCAGCTTTTGGGTCATCTTAAATTTGTAGATACACCCTGTGTAAGATAGGGTATCTGACTAGTCCTATTGACTAGTATCAAGAAGGTGTTCCAGGTAAAAAAATCATAACTTCTTCCTAGAGTATCCAAATTGAGTGGGACTAGTTTCATTGGATCGTGGATAGTCTGTAGTATTTCTGGTACGAGTTTCAGAATTTAATGTCAATTAGTTTTTGTGGGGCACGCTATACAAGTGATATTTCCTGGAAATGCCAAAAATCGACAAGTTGTGGGGAAGTTACCATAAATTACACTTGACACATCCAATTTTGATCAGACCTATGGAATTGCAAAGAAGAAATATCATAGAACTACATAAAATAAAGTTTCATACCCAGAAGGGCCGAAACTTGGGAGATACAACTGAACAAATATTGTTTAGCAGAACCACCTCAAAATCAAGGTTCAAAAGTGATACTTGGCCAACATGCCACCCAAAAAGGGAAATTCTACACCAAATAAACCTCTATACAATCCTACTTGGACTCTTGATGAAGGTGAATAAATGCATAGGGACATTAATGATTTACAAAAGAAGATAGTAACAAAAGATGAACTACAAGAGATGGAAGCTAAGTTGGAGGCAAAGATGGATGGTTTAAAAGAGGAGATCATGGAAGTATTGAAAAATTTCGTAACAGAGAAGACACCTGATAGTGAAAATGCATCCCATGAAATTCATGATGAGGACACAAGGAAGGTGAATCCATAATGGAGAAACTCAGACTTTGGGTTGAAGACAAACCACGTTCCTAAGATCGATATGAGGAAGTTTGATGGCAAGGACCCAATCACATGGATACTTCAGATGGAGCAATTATTTGATCTACATAATGTGCCACATACACAAAAGGTATGAATTGCTTCTTTGTATTTAGAAACTAATCCATTTGTATGGTATCGATTGCTTTGTTCTCGCAAATCACTCATCACTTGGACAATTTTCACAGAAGAAATGATGGCACACTATGAGGATACAAGGAGCAATACCTTCTTTAGCCAATTGATAAATCTCAAGAAAAAGGGTTCAGTTACCGAGCACATTGAGAACTTCCAAAGATTGAATATAAAGGTAACCAATATTCTAGATGAGCACTTGATTGA
>ML807139.1:169159-184141 GCA_009831015.1 Picea engelmannii
AATCTAAGGTTCAAGAAGTGGAAGATCACATCGAGAATCAACAACAAGTTCTCCAAATCTTAAAGGACAACCTGACCATGGCACATAATCGCATGAAACAACAAGCAGATCAACATCGTAGTGAAAGAAGTTTTGAAGTAGGGAATTAGGTGTTTTTAAGACTAAAACTATATAAACAGATGCCCCTCAAGCAAGCCAAGAAGGATAATAAATTATCACCAAAGTACTATGGCCCTTATAAGGTGTTGCAAAATATTGGTACTATGGCATACAAATTGGAGTTGTCTGCATCTTCATGAGTACAGCCAGTTTTCCATGTTTCATGCTTAAAGAAGGTTATAGGTGACAAGATCCTAGTTCAAACTATATTGCCAAAACTTGACGAGGAAGGAAAAATCATATTGGATCCTGAAGCCATCACTGACACAAGAATTCGCCAGCTGAGGAATAGATCCATTTCAGAGTATCTCATTAAATGGAGGAAACTATCGGCTGAAGATTCCACTTGGGAAGATGAGTCTTTTATACAGAAGAATCCAAAGTTACTCAAGCATTGCAGACAACACTTGTCTCAAGGGGAGGGGCATGTTAAGCCCTAATATTGGCTCATTACCCCTTAATTGGGGCATATTACATTAGTAATGTTATTTTATTCATGTCAACTTTATTCCGTTAGTTGTAATTATACCTCCTAGTCTCCTATATATACCAAGGATACATTTTCATTTGGAATCATCTTGTACTTGAACAATTAAGTGGGGTAAAAGGAGTGTGCCCCCTCGAAGAGGCTTATTATCTGAAATTATCTCTTTTTCAAGGCGTTGAGTACTTTTTCTGAGGTTTTTCTATGCTATATTGATATTTGGTTCTTAACATATTGTTGTGACATTTTTAGTTTCTTGAGGTTTTGGATTCAAGAATATCTTGTATTTGAATATTTTCCTCCTTAGACTGCTGGAAGACCCGATGTCCATAACAAACCTTTACGTTTTCTCACCAGTTCTTCCCCTACTCACCCTTTATTACAACTTACCGATTGAAGTTAGATCAAGAACTCATTTTCTTATGCATGCCAACCCAATTTTATCAGTTAAAATGATATTATCCTGAGCCCGCGTCCATTAGATCCCCTTTAAATTTATTCATTATGACATAAAACTGATGGGTACTTGTCTTACCTCTGTTACAATCTAGAGGTGACTTCTAGTGATAATATTTCTGGTGCTGTTTTCGAGGACGAATTAAAATTTTTCCCTGGGATTGAATGACAAAGATTACTGGTTCTGAAGTTTCATAAGAACTTAGTACATCAAAGATTGCAACTGTGCACATGGAGACTCCACTATGGTGAATCCATTGATGCGAATCCACTGGCGACTCCAGTGTTTCAGCTGTAGATTCTAGATGAAAACATATGAGGTCTACTCCACAACTGCCTCTAACGACACCTGAAGCTGACCCACATAAAATTATCAGAAAGGGAATGGCCCTTCGAGAAAGTAATTCTACTATTGAACCAAGTATTTCTAATGATTTTTATTATCCTCTTGTAGAAACTCGAATATCTGATTCTCATTTTCCTATTCTACCATCTGTTGGAGTTTCTCGAAATTTAAAGTTTGGGAGTGTTCTTGTTGAGTTTTATCCTCCTAGTTTTGGATTGGAAGGAGAAATCTTTGTCACTCCTATTTCCCCTAAGATTGTACCTTGGTCTATACCCTAGACCTCAAAAGTTTTTCCCACTCCAAGATTTACCACCCCTCCTCCTATTACTGTTGCTACTACTACAAAAAGGGAGACCTTTTCTCCCTTAAGCCTGAATATTTTTACCCAAATCCTTCGTTGTTTCCCTTCCCTCCTGGAAGTTCAGTTCCAATCTCCTCTGTTTGAATCCATTCCCCTCTTAGTTCTCCTCCACCTATCATCCCTATGGCAAGAGCTAATCCACCTAGAAATATAATGGACACTATAGTTGCTGCCAGTTATGCCCCTCTCATTTTGCCTCAGCCTCGTAATGTCCTCCTAGCTGGTGGATACCTTAAGAAGCTACCTAAGTTCACTGGGGAGGGAGATATTACTACAGAGGAGCACCTTGCAGCTTTATATAGTTATGCCGATAACTATGTCATCGTAGATGAAGATGTATGGATGAGGATTTTTGTCCACTGTCTTGATGGAAAAGCCAGGAAGTGGTTCTAGGCCCTGACCCCTAGATCCATTGATGGGATTGAGGCTTTAGATGATGTCTTCTTAAGACAATGGGGGGATGAAAAAAAATTCATGTATTATATCACTGAGTTCGGGTCCCTAAAGAGGAAGGAGGAAGAGTCTGTCTCTGACTTCTCCAAAAGATTCAGCAAAATGTACAATAAGATCCCTACTGAGATAAAACCTACAGAAGCCTCTACCAAAATTACCTATGCCAGTGCTTTTGACCTGATTTATTCCTTCTGTTAAGAGAGAGAATAAATAACTCCTTGGCTCATATGCAAGATGCAACCCTGGAAGTAGTGTCTAACATATTGGCAGTTGATCGACTAAAGAATAAGGCTGACTAAGACAGANAAATGGACTAAGTAACCAAGTTACTAAAATCAATTTCAGCTAGAATGGAAAGGTTGGAATTGGAGGGAAAGTAGACATACACAAATCCTCAGAATGTTGATAACATAAGCAACTTCAGAAGGCTGAATAACAATGCTCCTCAGATTATGAAAAGAGAGCCTCGAAATAGAGATAGGGATGATCAGAAAATCTAGAACCCTCTTCAAAACAACCTTGTTTCAGACGATGGTGGAGAGGAAGCAGACCTCGACCCAGAAATCCGTTGTCTTGAAGACACACCCTCTTCTCCTCACTTAAATCAAGCAGTGTATGAGGAGTCTCTCATGGATATCCAATTAAACAAGATGAGAAAAGGGGATAAGGCCAGTGACAACCCAAATAGATACAACCTCAGGTCTAATAAGAAAGATGGGAAGTTCGCCATCCCTGATCAGCCTCCTAGAGTAGACAAGCTCGCCAAATATGTAGCAAGAAAAATCAAGGAGAAGAAAACACAATACCCCCCACCAGTAGTCAAAGGTTCTATCCTAGAGGTAAAATAAATTCTGAAGCCCCCCTCTTATTTTAACTTTGAGTATGAAATCCAGAATATTAGGATTCCATCCCCCTTTCAGAGCTGGTCAAGCATGAAGAATTTAAGAGATCCCTATCTAAACTTTTGCTGCCTGAACCTTTGTATCACCCCTCAGACTCAATCAATTTTCAAGATGAAAATCCAACAATCATCTTAGGTCCCATGGTAGAAGATAGAAACGACTCATCCCCTCCCTTATAGAAATCACTGAACATACATGAAAAGGTACTGCATAATTGTCTGATGGATTCAAAGGCCTCTCATAATATCATGCCCAAAACTGTCATAAAAGAATTAGGACTAGAAATCACAAAAGCATACCATGACTTGTATTCATTTGATTCAAGGAGGGTGCAATGTCTTGGGGTCATCAAAGATCTAGTTGTGACCTTGTTCCAATTTCCCATGAAAATTATGGTCATGGATATCATGGTGGCTAATGTTCCTCCCAAGTTTGGCATGCTATTGTCAAGATATTGGATAAAAAGTCTTGGGGGAACATTGCAGATGGACCTCACATATGCTACTATTATTGTGTTTGGGAGGGAAC
This sequence comes from Picea engelmannii, assembly GCA_009831015.1. Taxonomy (NCBI): domain Eukaryota; kingdom Viridiplantae; phylum Streptophyta; class Pinopsida; order Pinales; family Pinaceae; genus Picea; species Picea engelmannii. Next base: position 172,849 of record ML807139.1, read on the forward strand.
ATAGAAGACTGTACAAAGAATCTCAGTTGGCCTACATTATCAGTGATGAAGCAGACCCCACCAATCATCCCATATTTTCCCTTGATACTAATTTTGGATCCAACTTATTGCATCTCACTGATGGCCCCGAACTTCCTCTTGAAATCAGAAAGAAATCCCTGACTCTCTGCGGAGATTCTCCTTCGATAACCCCTGTTTGGAAAATGTATTTTGATGGAGCCTCTTATAGAGAAGGTGTTGGAGATGAAGTGGTATTTTTCTCACCTGTTCGAGAAATTATATCTCTGTCATACAAACTAGAATTTGAAAATACCAACAATGTGATAGAATATGAAGCTCTTGTTTTGGGTTTGAAGGATGCAAGAGACATGGGAATCAAAGAGATATACATGTTTGGGGATGCTGAGTTGATTACCCAACATATTAAGAATATTTATCAGGCCAAACACCCTTGGCTTAGAAGTTATAGAAATGAAGTATGGGACCTCATTGACAGGTTTTTCTCAGCTTTCAACATTTCATTCATCCCAAGAGAAGAAAATTTCATGGCTGATTCTTTGGCTGCTTCAGCAAGAAATTTTAAAATCCCTCTGCCACCTAAACTCAGGTATGATGTAGAAGTGAAATATAGGCCCTCTATACCTGGCAATGTTAAGCATTGGAAATTGTTTGAGGATGACCAGGAAATCAAAAGATTCCTAGAAACCGTTGATGAGTTTTCTGCATTACACATTGATCAAGATCTAGATTCTGAAATAGATCCTCAAGCTAATTCTTTTTTGAACAATATTGCTAATCATCATATCATCCAGTTTCCTAGAAATCACATTCAAAAGGGACTAGTTCCTTTGGAAAGACTATTTGACAGAAATGATGTGGCAGTAAAGGGTAAGATTTAAAATGAGTACGCTGATGTAGCTGAGTGCAATATTGGCATAGAGAATAATCCCAAATTTGTCAAGCTGTCAAGCAGTTTGTCAAAGGAGTAGAGGGCTGAGTATGCTAAACTGTTAAAGGAATTTTCTGATGTGTTTGCTTGGACCTATGAAGACCTTAGAACATATGATAGGAGTTTCATCGAGCACAAGATCCCATTGAAAGAGGAAGCCACACAATTTAGGCAGAAATTAAGACAGATAAATCCTATGTTGCTTCATGTTATGGAGAAAGAGGTAAAAAAGATATTGGATGCCCAAATTATTGTACCCCTGATATATTCTTAATGGGTGGCCAACTTGGTCCCAGTAAGGAAGAAGAATGGACAAATCAAAATCTGTGTCGATTTTAAGAACCTAAACAGAAGCTCCAAGAAATACAATTACCCACTGCCAAAAATGGAACACATATTGCAGAGGGTAACGTGTGCATCCATGATTTCCATGATTGATGTATTTTCTGGCTACAATCAGATCTCTGTCTTGCCTGAAGATAGAGAAAAGATAGCCTTTACCACTCCTTGGGGCACATTCATGTATGATAAAATCCCCTTTGGATTAATGAACACATGAGAAACCTTTCAACGAGCCATGGACATCGCCTTCATTGGAGAAAAGGATAAATTTGTGGTCATCTATCTGGATGACATTACAATCTTCTCCATTTCTGATAAATAACATTGTTATCATTTAAGAAAGGTCTTCTCGAAATGCAGAAAATTCGGTCTCTCCCTGAATCCCAAAAAGTCTCTATTCGCCATGAAAGAGGGAAAATTATTGGGGAACATAGTATCAACTAAGGGTGTTAGGATTGATTCAAGAAGAGTGGAATCTATTCAAGCCTTATCACTTCCCATATCCAAGAAAGAATTTTAGTCCTTCCTGGGCAAAATTAATTTTCTGAGAAGGTTTGTTTCAAATTTTGCTGAATTGGTGAAGCATATCACAACCATGCTCAGGAAGGGAAACAAAGTAAGATGGAATTATGAGTCTAGAGAATCCTTCAACCAAATTAAGAAGGCACTAACTGAAGCACCTATGCCTATCAATCCTGATTATTCCAAGGATTTTCTGATTTTCTCTTTTTCTTCATTTGACACAGTGGCAACTGTTTTACTACAAAATAATGATGCAGGGATGTACAAGCCTATTTCCTTTTTTAGCAGAGCATTAAGAGATGCAAAGGTCAGATATGACATGATGGAGAAGAAGGCCTATGCCTTGGTGAAAGCTCTCAAAGATTTCAAAGTATATGTGTTGCATTCGAAGATCATTGCATATATTCCTTCAACTTCTGTGAAGGATATTCTCATCCAGCCTGACATGGATGGGAGAAGGAGTAAGTGGATTGACAAAATCCTTGAATTTGACCTGGAAATAAAACCCACCAAATCAGTTAAAGGCTAGGGTTTAGCCAAGTTTTTGGCTGAATATAATTGTGAATATTTCGGGGTTAACTTCGCCAACACTTGCTCAGAAGACCATTAGGATGATTTTCCTAATAACAGTTCTCAAGATGACACTCCATTGGAAAAATGCGCTTGGTACGAAGATATTATATTTTTTTTGCAGGAGTTGCGACCTCCAGATGGTATGGGAGAAACCAAGGCACAAGCTTTAAAGCTAAACGCAATTAGGTATTGCCTTATCAATTAGATCTTGTATTGGAAAGACCCTATGGGAGTAATTTTGAGATGTCTAGACCCACATGAGGCCCAAAGGATTATATTTGAGTTCCATGGAAACCTATGTGGGGGACATCATTTCTGGAAAGCCACAACCTACAAAATTATCAGGGTTGGGTACTACTGGCCTACTCTATTTATTGATGTATTGTACTACTAGGGATTGCCTTGCTGATTGTAACATGATTTGAGAGCCATTTTGAGTGTCTAATCAGAAAAATTATTCCATCCTTATTCAACTTTTTCAATTCCATTTTTATTAAAGGATTCAACTTAGGATTTTTCATTCTTAATTTTTTCTTAAAAGGATTTGATCATTCTTTAAGTGGTGTAATTTTCTTAAAATAGACTTATCATGTTCCTTCATATCATCATAATTCTAGATGAAAATATCATGAAATTACTTGAACAAAGAAGTGTATTGATCAATCTCTTCAATTGTACAATTGGTACCAAGATTTAAATACCTGGGAGAATCATGTGTACCAATGTTGATCTTTTGTGTCTCTTGAACTTTCTTTACAAATACCTCTTATTTTATATCTGGGATTTTTGTTTGATCATCCCTTGTAAAAAGAAATTCCAAATTGACACAATCCTATGAGAAAGATCCAATAATATGATCACCAAGGATTTCAGAAGAATCATTTGAAATTGTTGAGTCAAAATTAGTGAAAAAATCAGCAACATGTTCATCATTTTCGAAGATTAGCAAATAGTCTTTATTATCAGGTATTGAAATCTGGAACATTCTTTTAACATGAAATGTAATTTGATTTTGGGAAGCATTTGGGTTCAAAAGATATGCAACCACTACCAGTGAATCAACCTTTTGATTCTTGTCTTGAGGAATGAAAGAGATATTGAAGGAGTTAAATGAATCCATGAGTTCACATGCTCTTTTTTCATAATGTTTTAGGTTTTCTTTCTTGATTCTATAGTTCCTGTTTATATGGTTTATGACCAATACTGATTCACCAATTACCACCAGATTTTAGACTCTCATCTGAAGTGAAAGAATCATTACTTGTATTAATGCTTCATATTATGCTTCATTATTGGTACATGGAAATTCCAATCTGATGGCAAGTGAATATATACCAAAATGACAGATTTTAATAATGATTCCCATCTGTTTTCAAACTTAGAACATGCACCATCAAACGACATCTTATAGAATCCTTAAAAATAATTTTCGTCATCTTGCTTAAGAGGGTTTATTTGTTCTGGACTGAGAATAATATAATTTTCAATTTCAACATCAATATAATTCTACATTACTTCATTCTCTTTATTCTTGAAATATATGGTCTTTCCGTTTTCTCGAGGTATCCCTACCATTGTCCCATATTTATTAGGAAGCATCACACAACTTCCATCATTCATAATATATCCTCCAATTAATGAACACCAGTCTCTTCCTAATACAACTCCATATGTTGGAGGCAAATCCACAACTACAATAGTGAAAATTGTTGTAATGTGATGTGTTTCACTTATCCATGCACATAAATATTTTATTTCACCATAGGATGGAACCTTTCTTGAATCAATGGCATACATACTTTCCCCAGTCTTATAGTATTTTGTACATCCTATTCCTAGTTCTTCCATGACTTATAGAGGCATGCTATTAATGGTAGCTCCACTATCAGTGAGACAATTATGTAATGTAAATTCATGATTTTCTATGGATATGTAGAATGGTGAGATTTACCCCTTGGCCTTACTGATGAAACATTTTGTTTTTGCCTGGTATTCATGACAACAACTTCTATTCTTTTATTTAAATCATCAAGTATCTTCAAAATATTTTCTCTTTGTTGTGGTATCTTCACTACCTCCATGAAGGGAAAGGTAATTATGAGCTTCTCTATCTCATCAACTAGATTATAGTTGATTTGTAGTGGAGTCTTTGACTGGTTAACACTTTTTTGTTTCTTTGTTGGTTTTGGAGTATTTGATTTTTCTTTTTCTTTCTCAGGTACTTCTTTTATCTTATATTTTTTCACTTGTGATTTAGTTTGGAAAAAATTATCATGTGAATAGTCAATATCTTCTTATTCATCAAAAATGTTAAAACATGATGTTCCTTGATCCATCTGTACTGACTCCAAAACCTCATCTTGGGTGATCTCAATTTCTTGATCAAAATTTTCAAATATTTCTTCTTCCACAATTTCTTCTAACACTGTGAAATTAGGATTTGGCACCCTTGGTTCCCTTGGTCTATGTTCTTCATTTCTATCATTTCTTACTCTTTGATATTGTACTTGAATTCTTATGTTTTGATTTGGTGAGACAAAAAATTTGCATCTTTTCAACCTAGTAATCTCATTCTCCATCTGTATGATGGTTCTACTCATTTGAGTGATTTTGGTTTTCTATGTTGTTTCCTCGGTATCTCCTGGATCATTTCTGACTTTAGGGGGAACCCCCTGAAGGAACCCTCCACCAGTTCCTCGATTTTAAACAATTATTGAAGTACATGGTTCATGATGTGATATGGAAAGATAATTCATTTGTTGTTGTACTTTCTCGAGAATGATCTTGGTATCACCATTAGTCTCCAACACAAAATATTCCATTTATGTTTCTTTTTGGATGGATGCATGTAGATCATTTATCTGTGAAGATCTAATTGCATAGTTCATGTTTGGAGGCATTTAATTCTCATAACACCCATATTAAACATTATCATTAGGTCTTTGAGCCTCCAGGAATTGATTCAAAGTCTTAAAGAATCGTAAATTGAAATCTCTGATTCTTTCTCCTTTTTTGAGATGGATTTGAGTAGACTGAGGGGCATGCATAGCCATAAACATATTTTCTAGGTCATCAAATGATCCGATTGACTTAGCTAGGAGATAAAGATACCATTCATAAGATGGACTTGTTTCCGTCCTTATACACACCTAGAGTAACGTGGAAGAAACCTTCAATCCACTTGGTGTGTCCTTGGGGGAAAGTTTCGAGTCAAGGTGTTTTCACCTGATCCTTAATTCCTCTGTCTAGGCCAACTCCTAGTGAAGCCAAGGGGGGTAGTCCCTATAAAAATAATCTAAGGCTCTTTTAAACTAAGAAAGAAAAAGAAATTAAATCTAGGAGTTTATTGCTTGAAATAAAACAACCATTCAACATTTGACATTCATCATTATAATAATCATAAAGTACTTGTCATAAAAATGCATATATCAAAGGATACAAGATCTGCAAGATTTAAGCATATAAGTTAGACAATGTGCATGAATGTAAAAGGTCGCTCACATGAAAAAACATACCAACTATACCAGTGCCTTAAATGGAGTCGTGGGAAAATGTTGATCGAAATTTTTTTTAAGGTTAATTGATGTTGAGTTAATGAGAAAATGTGGCCCCTTTGGAGGCTAGCTCTTTGTTTGGAAACTTGTAGAGATTTTACCGAAACCTAAGAGGTCTCACTAGTAAACTCACTAAAAGTGTTGGATGTCCAAAACATGTGGGAAGCTAGGTCCCGAGAGGGCCCACCTTACTTCGTAGGTCATTTTAGGCGTTTTCCCGCGCATTAAGCTAACTACTTCAGATATTTTCCTAATTAGACTACAAACAAGGTTCAATTACTTTGCAATACTTGAAAAAGATATGTACCCTTCTTTGTAACCTGATTTGCAAAGAAAACTTGAAAAATTACTTGAAAAATAAAAGATCTTTGCAACACTTAAAATAATTAAATCTAGTACCCTTCTTTGTAATTGAAATATAAATTGCAAGATATATTTGAAATTGCAAGGTTGCAAGACTTATCGCTGAGAGGACTTGAAGCAGTCTAAACTAAACATGCATAAGAGATTCAAAATTTCTTTTAATTAGCCATGCATGTGAAATATGAGTGTGTGTTCGATTTAATTGAATTGTGTATTTGAGATAAAATATTTTAGGCACACATCAAGAAAGAAAAGCCACACAAAGATGCACAAATCCCCGTAATGGGGATGGAGAAACTGGGCACAAAAGGGCCCTCTTTTATTGCAACTATTACACTGAGATCAAAGTTCTCTTTGATACTTAGATTTAAAAAAGAAAGAGGATCCTTATAAATTCTGTATCTTTGAAGAATTTACAACAAAATACGAAGGAGAGAAACTTCGTTGATGAAGTAGAAACCCCCCGGGGTGCTCCGGAAGCCTTAATTTCACCAAAATTTGACGGAATCTCCCCTTGTACCTGTTATTGCTGCAAGAAAACAACAAAAAAGTTCATTAAAATGTGATGAAATAGAGTTTGAAAGACTAACTAAAACTAAAAAAAATTATGAAAAATTTTCCGAAATTTTTTCTAAGGAAAAAATTGATTTTTTTAGATTTTTTGGACAGTTTGCATGAACCTACTCTAGGCTCTTCTAGCTGTTTCTGTTTTCTATCCTAAAACAAAAATCATAGGGCAACTAGTTAGCTTTATTTTAAACTTAAAACAAGACACTTAACTAGATTCAAATCTAGAAGAAAATAGGCTAGAAAATGCCCTAGATCTACTTCTTTAAACTTGAAAGAATTACCACTAGATCTAGATACTTTGCATGCAAAATAAACTAAGTCAAAATTTTAAATTTAAACTAACTTCTCAAGAATGCATGAAAGAGTAACTGAATAATTTTGAATAAGTTTGAGAAGGAGAAAGAAGAAACTCTTTTTTCTTTCAAAAATTGAAAGTTATGGGCTATGGGGTCCTTTGATGAAGAGTAGAGGGAGCTATATCCTTTGAAACTCTTGGAAAAATGATGGTTGAAGAAACAACCTATCAATCCTCCAAGCTTGAAGAACTTGCAAGAATGTACTTCAATCCTGCAAACACTTGTTAAAAGGTATTCCCTACAAAACAACGCTCAAATATGGATGTTAGTTTAACCGAAAACAAAGAATGCAATACAATGGTCTATGATTTATAAGGAAGAAATGAGATGAATAAAACTAGATTTATCTCACCCTACTGTATGATAGCATACCTTCAAATCCTTGCAAATGAATTACAAAATTGAAACAAAATATACAAGTTACCTCATAAAAATAGCACTAGATCCAATCATCCACACATAACATCAACACCAATAGAACTCCAAAGTCTTATTTATTCAATTCATAAATGATACAATGATACAATAGTGGTATATCTTCCCAAGGCTACAACTCTAACGAATGGAGGAGGGGTATCCATGCTTATATATCTTTGGTGGTGACAACTCCAAAGAGGGGACGCACTAGGGTTTAGGTAATGCATGAGTGAAGGGGAGATGCGTGGGGTTAAGGAGAGTGGCGCATGAGTGAAGGAGGATAGGTGTGGAGTGGAGAGGTAGAGTAGTGAGGTGATGGGTGAGTGAGGTGGAGTGAAGTGAGTATGAGTGGAGTGAGGTGTATTATAAGGGTTAGTTAGGAAATGCGTGAGCACATTGGGATGTGCACCCCTCCTCTAAAATGTGCCAACTAGGTAGGTGGGGTCGAGTCCCTTCATTGGGATCTCCCCCATGTCCACATCACCTTGATGAAGTTGCCTTCACCTTAGCTTAACTCGCCCAGGATTCCAGTTGACTGGGGACATGAGAAAAACATGTTTCCAACATGTTCCCTAGTTCTCCTAAAAAATAGGAAATGAATTCAATTACCCCTTTTTTCATAAATTTTGAGTAAATTTGATTTTTTAGTGATAATAATCACTTTTTTGTCTCGAAAGATGGGAAATAAGGGTCTACATGAATCTATGGACTGTAAAAGGCCATAATATGGCATATGAAAATGTTTGATGCCGAATTTTTTCAATTTATTGACTCATAATTAAAAAATTCCATTTTTGCAGGAATTTAATTAATTCACTAAAACATTAAAAAAAAAACCTATCAAACCTAGCCACAATTTCTGAATGAATCAATCAAGATGACCTAGTATGAGCTCATATACATTTAGACACTAGTAATTGGTTTTCCATGCCAAAGCCTAACCACCAACAAGTACTCCAGCTCTGGAGTCAGTCTTATGAGTGAAAAAACGTAGAAATTATTTAATTGCTCACAAAGGCAAGCAGAAAAAATAATTAACAAGTGAAAAAAAACACTCTAGATTACATGCTCGTTTCTAGGTTTTAGGTGGCCAGTATCCTTTTACAATATCTCATACTCAAGTAATTTATTACAGTGGTGGAAATGCAGAAAAATGTGGTGTTTTGCAAGACCGATTGAACTCTGAACTCTGTCATATGAGCACTGATTGCCCATTTGTTGGCGGCTCTTCATGAAATCTAGATTGTACAAATTGGTGAATAAAATTGGCTCCATATGGGGACACATGGTTGATCTTTAAATTTGTAGGAGACCATGCGAGAATCCAGAATTATGCTACTTGCATCATGGATGCATGTCAACAATCATATCCATATAAAACCAACATTAAACACAATTTGCAATGATAATATACAAGTACATATAATACAACAAAGAATTTAATATACATGTGCATATAGTATAGAAAAATAAATAATGTACAGAAAATACAAAGTATAATGTACAAAACATAAGGGTTAGAGAGTATGATACAGTAGATGCCCCCATGGGCATCGGACAACCTTTGTGAAGAAAATATTGAGAAGTTGGCCGTTGACTGGAAGGGCCAAATTCTCACCATCCAACCTATTTAGATAAAATGAATTCTTGCTAGCTAAACCTTGTATGATGTATGGAACTGTCCATAAACTGCCAAACTTTCCATGATTCCCTGGCTTTTCCCTTCTTTTATCCCAAAGAAGGACTGTGTCCCCTTCCTAAAAAAATCTTTTCCGCGAAGACTTATCAAAAGTGTTAGGATATTTAGACACTTATGAGTTAGTTAAGATATACTTAGTCTATTGTGTCGTTAGGTAAACATGTGTTTTCTAGTGTGTTTCTTTAGTATGCATTAGTATGCATTTGTAGTTAGGAAATCCGACTGTCACGATATGTTCCTGACATAGAGTGATCCGACAGTTCATACTCTCCTCGATCTTAATGACCATTGATCCATGGCTTAGCACCCGATTGGTCCATGATATCTATTTAAAGAGCATGGAGGGTCATTTGGCGATGATCGATTGCGAGAAACTCTCTTGCAAAATCTCTCTGTAATCTTTTTCTTTGCATTAATAAACTACTCCAAGTGGTTGCGTTTGCTGAGGCCGTGGATGTTTCCCCTTAGGGGTTTTACCACATGAAAACATCGGTGTGTTGATCTTTGACATGGTTATGTGAGTGGTTACTGAAGGTGTGTGTCCTCTTTTGGAATACCTTTGTTGTCAAACATGGTATCAGAGCCTGTTTGAAGACCCTCTCCTGTTGTAGATCGAGATCGTGAAGCCGAGTTTCCTCATCTTCATTTTCTATCATTTCCATACATTTTTGGGCTAAGAGGACTATTTCATTGCTTCCAGAGCACTTGTTTCATTAGGAACACTTTTCATTTCACTTGAAAAGGTTTCTGTTTGCCCAAGATACGACCATTACAGTCAGATCCGGAGGTATAAAGTTTTAATACGCATTTTTTTTTTTTTTTGTAGAGAAGTATTTTGGTTTTTTATTTTTTTATTTTCGGGTTGCTACTCTTTTAGATCTGCGTATTCTCTTTGCCCCACACCCTATGCGATCTCGGAAAATTAGAAACATATATGAAAATGTGCATCTTTCGGGTAAGCTAACCGAGATCTAACCCTTGTTGTCATCAAGAAGCGGATTTTTTTTCTTATGTGAAAGAGTTTTTTTTTAGCACGCTCTCCAAGGTCGCCTTCCATAACAACAACAAAAACAAAACCCCCAATTCTCCTTCTGAACATTACAATATGTTTTGCTAGACCATTTGGTTAAAAGTTGTCGTATTAAGTAAGAGGCCTTGAGTTAAGGTCTCTCTTTTGTTACTTTTTTTGAAAAAGTTCATGCTAAAATTGTAAAGTGTATTTCACTTCAAGTATAAAAGTGAATCACTATAAGTAGCTTTAATATTTTATTTTAGAGTTATTTATTTTGCATGTAGTTTTTTTTTGTAAAAGTGAGCCCCACTTCTCTTTATAAAGGTGGGTCACTTCATAAAGCAACTTACACTACCACATGGTCCTTTGGTTACCATTTATGCCTTTTTTAAAAATGGCATAACTCTCACATCCGAAGTCCATTTTCAGTGACGTTATTTTTAAAACCGCGTAACTTTTCGAGCTCTTTCCATTCAAAACATTAGTTTCAATTTTTAAATCTGTATTATCTACATATTTAATATGACTTCTACAAGTAATCTCTTACTTACCATCACCAACTACTTCCAATGGAAATCCCATATGGAGGATTTATTAAGAAGTAAAGGCTTTTACTAGATTACCTTGGGAAAGGAAACAACACCCACTGATGCTGATAAGAAATCCAAATGGGATAATAGGAATGACGAAGCACGTGGATTAATCATCATGTCCATCTCTCCTGATTTAAGGTTCCACCTTCAATCAATTGATAAACCCAAAGAAGATTGGGAAAAGATTGAATCTATGTTTGGTAAACACAATATTATTCGAGCACAACAGTTAGAAAATCAAGTACTAACTTTAAGTCCAAGTGTTTTTTCTTGCATTGAAGACTATCTATCTAAGTTTAAGACACTCTGAAATTTATGTGAAGAATGTAAGATAAAGATAGAC
>ML807139.1:207612-244486 GCA_009831015.1 Picea engelmannii
CATGAGTGAAGGAGGAGAGGTGTGGAGTGGAGAGGTAGTGTAGTGAGGTGATGGGTGAGTGAGGTGGAGTGAAGTGAGGATGAGTGGAGTGAGGTGGAGTGTAAGGGTTAGTTAGGAAATGCGTGAGCACATTGGGATGTGCACCCCTCCTCTAAAATGCGCCAACTAGGTAGGTGGGGTCGAGTCCCTTCATTGGGATCTCCCCCATGTACACATCACCCTCATGAAGTCACCTTCACCTTAGCTTAACTCGCATAGGAATTTAGTTGAATGGGGACATGAGAAAAACAGGTTTCCAACATGTTCCCCAGTTCTCCTAAAAAATAGGAAATGAATTTAATTATCCCTTTTCTGTAAATTTCGAGTAAATTTGATTTTTTAGTGATAATAATCACTTTTTTGTCTCGAAATATGGGAAATAGGGGTTTAAATTATACTCTGGATTGGAAAAATACCATAAATATGGCATTTGACAATGTTTGATGCCATATTTTTACAATTTATTGACTCAGAATAAAACAATTCCATTTTTGCGGGAATTTAATTAATTCACTAAAACAATAAAAAAAAAACTATCAAACCTAGGCACAATTTCCAAATGTCTCAATCAAGATGACCTAGTATGAACTCATATACATTTAGACACTAGGAATTGGTTTTCCATTCCAAGGCCTAACCACCAGCAAGTACTCCATCTCTGGAGTCATTCTTCTGAGTGAAAAAACTTAGAAATTATTTAATCGCTCACAAAGGCAAGCAGAAAAAATAATTAACAAGTGAAAAAAAACATTCTAGAGTACATGCTCGTTTCCAGGTCTTAGTTGGCTAATAGCCTTTTACAATATCTCATACTCAGGTAATTTATTACAATGGGGGAAATGCCGAAAAAGGTGGTCTTTTGCAAGACTGGTTGAACTCTGAACTCTGTCATATGAGCACTGATTTCTCATTCTTTGGCAGCTCTTCAGGAAATCCATCTTCTGCAAAATGGTGGATAACAAGATCTATTAAGGTATGAAAAATAATTTGACCATCACATCATCATGTTCAATTAAATGGTTAACACAGATACTTATAAATTGATCCATGTGTCTCTTTGGATCCATGATTCAATTGGTTGAAAATACTGGTAGAACTCCATGAGGGAGGGTTGGTAATGTATGTTGTTCTCCATGTAAATTAAGTGGGATAGGCCTAGCCCTTCTTCTTGGAATTCTTTGTATTTTATTTCTTTCTTCTCGATTCTCAAGAATTTCATTTTTTTCTTCTCGACCACCTATGATTAGGTTTTTTCTTATTTCTGATTTGGAATTTTCACCAACTTCGGGAAGTTGAAGTTTCTTTCTCTTACTTGTTGTTAGCATAATTTTTTTTTCTTGGATTCACAATTGTCTTCGTTTCCTTAACTCTATCTCTCTTTCTTCCTCTCGAGCAAGGGTTTCCCAAGATATTTCAAGTTCTTCTTGACTTTTTGTTGTTGTTAACACCAAATTGTATAGTTGATGTATGACACTTCAATGATTTACGAGTCTGAATTATAATTGAGGTTGATTAAGTTCTGACTGAGTCATTAAAGTTATGGTTTACGAAACCAAATTTTTTTTCTCCCCAGTATGGTTGTAAAAAATGTTCATGTTTAGATTGGTCAAAATCTCAACAACAATCTCACAAGGATAAATTCCTCCTGCATTTTTAAATAGGTGGTACTCCTCTATGTTTGTTTGAAATAAACTATGAAAATACACTCTAAAGTAGGAAAAATATATTCACAGAGAAAGGTTCTTGAAAGAAGGACCATGAATCTTTCAAAGATTGAAATATAACATTTATACAATATTGTACAGAAATAGGGAAACCATCATATGAAATTAACACATTCCTCACATCCATCACAATATAAATAAGATTTGGTCACATTCATAAGCAATAAAATTATAAATCCACAATGCAGAGATATTTAAAAGAGTATATCATTTAAATGTAGAAGAGAATATGATAGGCACACTTCAAAAATATCATACTCAAAAACTCGAAGGCTAAGAAATTATTAAAGTTGCACCCCGAAATAGTTCTCTAGGGAGTGAGAAATAAAAGTATGGTTTTACAATGAAATATAAATTAAAAAAAAAAAAAAATGTTTGTCCAAACGGACTGGGATGGGGCTCTCATGGACCTTTGAAATATAGATTCGGACCTAGAAGAAAAAGTGAAAAATGATCAGATATCAGTTATGGATTCTTAAAGAATGAAAAGACACAACTGAATGATTTATGAAAAAGAAGTATAAAGGATAGGAGATTATGAAAGGTGATTGCATTATTTATTGTGATGGGATCTCTCTACCTTCATCTGCCTGCTGGTGTGTATTTTATATTCTCCTTCGCTGGAACTAAATGATCGGTTACAACTGCTTCTTCTTGATCTTATTTGGTTATTTTAGTTAAGTATTTCTTTAACCAATTCTCGACGTATTTTCTCATTGGTGCCACAATTATTTCTTGTCGTTCTTTAATATCAAATAATAATTTTTTCAGATATTTGAAATCCATCAAAATTTGATGAAGGGTGTCCTCAATGCCTTCATTTTTATTCACACAACTAACCAACCAACTTTCAACCTCTATTTTTGAATATTCGATTGAGTTGTTGAAATTCTCATCCGATGTAATCTTTAATGAGTCCAACTTCTCCCCCACTTGTTATTTTGACAAGAGTATGGAATTCAATATTAAGTGTGGGTCCTCCACATCTCTAGTTGACCCAGCTAAATCCAATCTAATTAATTTCAAATAAATTCTCCTCTTTTCACACTTATACCATCACACTCAACTAACATTTATTTTAAATTCTTTATTCTCTTTAACCAACATGCCTTGAGTCGTTTATATGGATTGCTAAAGGAAAATCCTCTTCTTTTCTCTAGAACTCGCTAATACTTGATACTTTTGCAACAAAGGTAGAAATGACCCCTTTTTAAAATTATTCATCATTTTGAATATCAACTTGAAGATATTACCTGAAATTTGTCATTCTTGAGCCTAAGGAAACAAAACTTGTTGCAAATTCCCTTGTTTCAAGAATCAGGGACATTCTCTTTTGGATATTTTTTCGACATACCTCCTAATGGTAGCAAGTAGAATTGATTTTCCTTTTATTCTTGAGCTTGATTCCGTTCTTCCCTCAATACTTCTCAAAGGATGTATGGTGGAAATTGGACTGGAAAATAGTGATGGGGGTATTAAAGCATTTTCTAATTCTTTAATTATATCCTTTAAAATGGCACTTTCGTTCTTTATATATACGATTGACATTTTTAAGGATTATCTTGTGGATTCATGAATTTCTACAACTTTGGAGGGTGGAACTCCATTTAAGTCAAGTTCTAAGTTCCATTTTCCTTGCATCTTCTTATTTTTTTCATTGATTTTCTCAATAACTAATTTTCTTGATTTTTTGTCAAATGTGGCATTGTACATGGTTGAGATTCCTCTTCAAATACAATTGGCTCTTGGGTGGAAAATTCTGTTGAAATGACTCTTCTCTCTTGTATCATCTGTTCTTCACCTGCAAATTCAATATATTCAATATTTACATTGAGCTCCATGTCTTCCAAGATGATTTCCTCTTTAGGTATGCCCTCACTTTCTCTTTCTTTATTTGTTCCTCTTTTCCTCTTTCTAGTGTCTGGGAGTGTGTGTGGATTTTCTAGATTTCCCTTAGAATTTTTTTGTTCACCTCCATCATCGGAATTATCCATAAAGGACTTATTTTTATTTTGAACTGCAGAATAGGGTTTTCCTTTGGGTAGTCCACTTTTTTGAGAAACATTAGGAGACCATAAATTCTCTCATTAACGACTCTTCCTTGTTGTCTATGTTGATCGATTGTATTGACGATTGTTTTGATGTATGTTTCAATGTCTTCTTTCCTTTTCTCATCAAGCAACACTTGGGGGTTTTGGCTATCACCCTCTTCTTCTCCAAATAGGAATATGTTTGAAAATTAAACAATGTACCCTACATATGTCATGTGTTTCATAAACAATGTTGGAAAGTTGGTTTGGATAGTTGGTTGTCATTGATTTCAACATTTGGAGATTTATTTCAACCCTTGGAGAAGTCCATAATCACTAGATATGTGGTTGATATTGATGGTGAGTTAATTTTCAATGATTCCAAAAAGAGTTTTTGATATCAACATATGTGATGCGTGCATTTGATGAAGTCCACATGAATCCCCAAGGGTGTGGTTTTAGGACCCGAATTTGGTTGAGGAATATGGACATGAAGGAAAGTGTAAATGTAAGTAATATACTCATAGATGGATAGTACTCGTCATTTTGTTTCCAGTGATATAAGGTGGTATGCCAAGTGGTTCCTCACAGTTGAGGATTTATGGCCTTGTGAAGTTGGAATCCCCGAAGAATGGTCAAGAAGACCCTAATTAGTTACAAGTCAATTAATGAAAGGGTAAAGTGGTTGTAACAAAAAAGTCAAGAATCCCTAAGAATAAGGAAATATGTTACCTAACAAAAGTATAAATACAACTCAAGGAGTCACTCATAAGTACACATACATTCATTGAATATCTATCATGAGAGAATATTTTGGTCTAGTATTTTGGTATATTGGCAAATCTAAGGTTGAGTCTGAAGCAATGAATAAAGTGCAAATTAGGAGCGAGAGTTTCACAGTGCAGAAAGCGCATGTTTTTTGATAAACCCTAATTAGGATGGCCCTCATGGCTCAAGCATAGGGTGTCTCGCGAGGCATACCCGTAGGTTTCCTAGGACACATCATGTGAGGCCTCACATGATAGGTAGTCTTTGCCCCGCGAGGACAAGACAAAATTGGGGAGAATGTTGGTACCAGGATGTTGAATGTTGTAGAATATTTACAGATCAGTATTACAGTACAACAGGTCAACTAGAGGTTATAGGTATGCTCATGTGTTAGTTTTGAGGCTTATGCTTGGTTATGGTATGATACATGCTTGACGCATGTCATGGTAGTCATGGTGCATGGTACATATTGGACATGATATGATACATTGTTAGTAGACCACTCTTGGTTGTTTGGTATATAGTGTGACTCCATGTTGATGATGCTATGGTACATTCTTGAGGCTTGCTCTTGGTATACTCTTGAAGAATTGGCACATGGTGTATGGTTGTTATGTTAAAGACCTATCATATATATTGATATGTTGTTGAGGAATACACTTGGTATATGGAAGCAAGTGTATAAGATACATATTTTGGTGATGTTGGTACTTGGTTGAGGTACATCATTGATAGTACTTTCTTGGTATATCCTATGGTATATGGTGTATGGAGTGATTGAGTGATATGGTATATGGTTGAGATACATTGTTCATACATGGTATGGTACATGTATTGATGTACACAGTTGATGCTTGAGGTACATGGTACAAGTGTTGGTGCATGGTTGATGCACTTGATGTTGTACATGTGTTGGTGCATGGTTGATGCACTTGTTGTGGTACATGTTGTGTTACATTGTTGATGCACTTGTTGTGGTATAGGTTGTGGCACACGATTGATGCTTGGTATGGTACATGTTGATGGTTTGGTACATGATTTGGTACATGTTTGAGACACCTATCTTTGTTGGAGTTACTTCACACACACTTGGGATTTTTTTTTCCTAAGGTTTTTCCTTATTTATTAGTCATAATTAGTCATAATTAGTCATTATCTAGTATCCTATATTTTAGGGGAGAATATTCCACCTGGAGAATATTCTCTTTCAGTTGACACTTCAATTTGACTAGTTGAGTTGAGTTTAGATGTTGCATTGGTTTTATCACCATGCAACATTGGGATCATCACCATGCTAATTCAACCTTGCCTTGGGATCATCACCAGATTGGAGCATTAGTCTTGATTCCTTGAGTTAACTCCTCACTACTCTTTGTTCAGTTAGTTAACTGAAGACTAGTTGACTAGTTAACTAAACTAGTTGGCAATTCACTCTCATAACTGTCTGAGAGACTAGACTATGTGGTAGTTCACTCCCGTAACTATTGGTGTGTGTCTAGATCACTCTAGACCACCACTATGGCACATTGGTTCTACTCCAGTGTGCACTCATTGATTTATACAGAGTATATCATGTGTAAATTATTCATTATTCTCAACGGTTAATGAGAATTCTTTCATTCTTTCTCTCCTTCTTATTTCTCCAATTATCTCTGTGAATGTGTGTATCATTTTTTAGCTAGATCTATTCTATGCAAGTTCAACACATTTACATGGTATCAAAGGCGACGTATTGCTAATAAAAATCTACACCAATTTTTTTTGCAGGTACAAAAGATTGAAGATAGCAGAAAGATGGATTTCCAAAAAGAATTCATTCTTACACCTTACAACTATTTTTCATGGAAGGAGAAAATAGACATACATCTCTGAACTAGAGGGTTGTACAGTTTAACCTTGAATACAGATACAAAACCGACATCAGCCATAGAAAAATCCAAGTATTTAAATCACATGGATGAGGCACTCAGAACAATTTGCAGTCTTATTTATCCCGATCTCCTTTTTCATATATCTTCCCGTAAGACTCCCAATGAAGCTTGGACCACCTTGGAAGGGATATTTGGAAAAAAATATGAGATGAGGGGACACATGTTGGAAGTGGATATTCTCACATTGGATCCAAAAATCTTCAACAATATCCAAGATTTCTTTACAAAATTCAAGGATTTACTATCGCAACTCAAAGCTTGCGGGGTTGATAAATTGAAGGAGGAAAAAATGGTTCTCACCATTCTCTCCAACATTGGTCCTGAATTATCTGTATTCATATCCACATTCCATTATGTCAGATTCACCTTAGGATCCACCTAGAATATTCCTTCTCTTGAGGATTTTATCAAAGCCCTGACACAAGAACAGACCAAGCTCATCAACATGGAAAAAATCAAAGGCCCAAAGGTGCATGCACTCACTTTGCAATATGGAAGCGAAAAATATCACAAATATAAAGATAACGATAAATGGAAAGCTCATGCACATCCAAAGAAGGAAAGGTACACAAAACCCTTCATCGATGCCTCCAGATCTAAAGGGGAAAAGGGAAGAAAAGGGGAGAAATGCACATACCGTCACAAAGGATTCCATTCAGAATCCACATGCATGAAAAAAAAATAGATCTGATGTCTCAAATACTTCAGCAAAAAAACCTTGGAGATCACATCCCCGAGGGTGCCAAGAAGAATAAGCCATAAGATCTGAATTCCAAGAAAGGAAATTCTAGCCATGCCTTGATTTCCATCAACTCCTCTCCCGATACTTGGATCGTAGATTCAGGAACATCAAATCACATGGTTGCCTCAAAAGTAGTATATTATTTTTTGGATGCATGCAAAGTTCCTCCTATTCTGATGGGGGACAACTCTTCTGTCTAAGTCATCGACAAAGGAAGGATTGAACTGACCAACGAAAGCTTCGAGAACGTGCTACATGTTCCCAAACTTTTTGTCAACCTTCTCTCTATGTATCAAATGAGGAATTCCGACACTAGAAATAAATTCATATTCACACCGAATTCCATGGGCATCTATGACATGTAAACCAACTCCATGGTTTCTACTAGTGAGGTAAATCATTAGTCTAGATTGTATACCTTTTTTGAAATCATTGAACCTGATTCTTTTTTACTGCTTACTCATGCTAATGAAAGTAGTAGGATATGGCACAAAAGGTTTGGACATTTGAATTTCAGATACATGCAACAAATTAGCAAGAAAAAATTGGTTGATGGTCTACCAGACATCCATTTCTCCAAGGGAGTGTCTGAGGGATGTGTTCTCGGGAAACACCCTGAAGAGAAATTTGATAAGGGAAAGTCTCAGAGAGCCTCCACACCTTTAGATCTGATCCACAGTGACCTTATAGGTCCTTTTCCGCATCCATCGATAAGAAAAGCAAGTTTTTTTCTCATTTTTGTTGATGATTTCTCACGTTTTACATGGATCTACTTTCTCAAGAAAAAATCTGAGGTATTTCAACACCTCAAAGATTTCAAAGCCCTGGTTAAGACATAGTTTGGAAAGAATATAAAATTCATCTGAACTAATAATGGAGGAGAGTATGTAAATCATGATATCCATGATCTTTTCCATGAGGCAGGGATCCAGTTGTAGCACAAATTTCCCTATACTTTGCAACAAAACAAATTTGTTGAGCAGAAAAACAGATCTCTAAAGGAGATGGCATCTTATATGCTGCATGCAAAGTCACTACCATAGAGACCATGGGACGAAGCAATTAATTGTGCAACATACATCCAAAACATATCTCCCCATATATCTGTCAAGGATAAGACACCCTACGAGGCTTGGAGCAGCCTCAAACCAGAAGTGACCCACTTTCGCATTTTTGGTTCACGTGCATGGGCCCAGATTCTCTCTGAAAAGAGGAAGGCACTTGATCCACAGAGCACTGAGTGCATTTTTTTGGCTACCCCGATGGTGTGAAGGGATATCGACTTATTGATATTTCCTTGGACCAACTCATCATTGAGTGTAGTGTCCAATTCAATGAATGTGTCTTGCATGGACCTCAACAACTGCATGTAGACACCCTCATTCTTCCACCTGTATGAGATGATGAGCATGCACATGCCGAATATTCTTCAGATGAGAGTTCTAATTCAGAGGATTCAGTTGATTCAGATTCAGAGTTAGATGCAGATTCAGAGCATCTAGATGCAGTTGCAAAGTTAGATAAGAGGCCCAAGTGGGCACAAACTACTCTTCAGGATGCAGGGGATCTCATTGGTGATCCAACTGATACTAGGAGGACTTGATCTGATTTCAAGGAGCCTCATGTTGCACTCACTGCCACTGAACCATTTCCATTCAGTTATATTTTCTTGGTTCAATCTTCAGATCCACAGTCTTATGGCGAGGCTACTGGAAATCCCTTTTGGGAATCCGCCCTGCAGGAGGATTACAACTCCCTCCTTGAGAACTAGACTTGGGATCTGGTTCCCCTTTCTTCTGGGAGGAAACTTTTCAGATGCAGATGGGTCTACAGGACCACGAGCACATCAGATGGACATATTAGCAAATACAAAGCTAGGCTTGTCACCAAAGTCTTTCAGCAGGTTCATGGTATTGACTATGATGAGACCTTCACTCCAGTAACGAAGATGGATTCCATACTATTGGCACTTTCCATTTCGACAACCAAAGGATGGGAAGTCCATCATATGGACGTGAAAAATGCATTTCTTCACGACGATCTCTCTGAGTAGATCTATATGGAGCATCCCTAGGGATTTATGTAAGACTCATCTTTGGTCTGTCGACTGAAGAAGTCCCTTTATGGCCTCAAGCAGGCTCTGAGGGCATGTTATGCGAAGATGGGCTCCTACTTGTTGTCACATAACTTTTTACATTGTAAATTAGACCCAAATGTCTACATGATTGGGACGAATGATTGACTTCTACTTTTAGTTCTGTATGTTGATGATTTGTTGATCACCAATTGCTCGACTTTGGTAATTGCTGCAATCAAGAGGATTCTACATGACAGGTTTTTGATGACGGACATGGGTCCACTACACTTCTTCCTTGGACTTGAGATCAGTCAGGATGCATTAGGCATCAAACTGTCTCAGGATAGGTATGCACGAGATCTCATTGAGATATTTCACATGATAGACTGCAAGTCTGCTTCGAATCCTTTCCTATCAGGAGTCAAACTTGAGGATGGTGGGGAGACTCCACTAGTTGACAACACACTATACAGAAAACTAGTGGGGAGATTTTTGTATCTCACACACTCCAGACCATACCTCTCCTATGCAATTAACATATTTTCTAGGTTCATGTAGGAGCCGCATGAGCTACATTGTAAGGTTGTAAAGCATGTCCTTCAATACGTATAGGGCACCATCACCTTTATGATTCATTATGCAACATAATCTACATTAGATCTCAATGGGTTTAATGATTCCGAATGGGTTGATGATAGCACTGATCGCAAGTCCACATCTGGTTACTCACTCAATCTTGGTTCTGGGCCTATCTGTTGGTCGAGCAAGATGAAAGCCACCATTGCTCTATCTTTAGCCTAGGTAGAGTACCAAGGGGTAGTTAACATAACCAGTCATGTTATGTGGCACAAAATTTTCTCACTGAGTTGGGAATTTAGTTTCATCAACCGATCATCATCTGGTGTGACAACCAGAGCACTCTGAAGTTCTACAGAGATCTAGTTCAGAGGCAGCGGACGAAGCACATCGAGATCCACATGCACTACATCTGAGACTTAGTACACAAGGGGATCATCGAATTATAGTTTTGTCCTTTAGTAGAATAGATGACATACATCTTCACCAAGACCTTCGCTGAGCAAATGTTCTATTCTTTGTGAAGTCCTCTTGGAGTAAAGGAAACAGTTGCCTAGAAACTGTAGTTCTCCTTTTCACATACATTATACCTTGAGGGGGGGTTTTTCCATGAGGTTTTCCCTCTTTCCTCACTTTATTTTTAGTGTATATTTTGTATTTGGGTACCTAACATGGTCTCGTTTCTAGGACCCATTCTTTATTTTCACTATAGTGATGTTCAGGGGGGGTGTTGGAGTTACCTCACACACACCTAAGATTTATTTTTCCTAAGGTTTTTCCTTGTTTATTAGTCATAATTAGTCATTATCCAGTCTCCTATTTTTTAGGGGAGAATATTCCACCTGGATAATATTCTCTTTCAGTTGACACTTCGGTTTGACTAGTTGAGTTGAGTTTATATGTTGCATTGGTTTTATCACCATACTGGCGCATTACTTTTGATTCCCTGAGTTAAATCCTCACTACTCTCTGTTCAGTCAGTTAACTTAAGACTAGTTGACTAGTTAACTCAACTAGGTGGCAATTCACTCCCATAACTGCCCGAGAGACTAGACTAGGTGGCAATTCACTCTCGTAACTGTTGGTGTGTGTCCAAATCACTCTAAACCACCACTATGGCACATTGGTTATCCTCTAGTGCACACTCATTGAGTTATACATAGTATATCATGTGTAAATTATTCATTATTCACAATGGTTAATGACAATTCTTTCATTCTTTCTCTCCTTCTTCTTTCTCCAATTCTCTCTGCAAATGTGTGTATCATTTTTTAGCTAGATCTATTTTGTGCAGGTTCAACACATTTACAATATTGTGATGGTATATTGATGATCTTGGTATATGATTGGTAGAGGCATGTGTTGGTGATGTTGGACATCTATTTGAGAGGCGTCCTTGGTATATGATCCATGTGACAAAATTTGATTGAGTATCAGTGACAGTGATAGGTTGGGCATGTTTATGAGAGACAAGTTGATGTGACAAGTTAATAGTGACAGGTTGGATACAGTGATAGATTTACAATATATAGGTTGATGTGACAGAGACAGTGATAGAGACAGTGACAATGACAATGATTGTGGTAGTGACAATTGGTATACACTTATATTCCAGGGCAATAGGATGGGGCAAGGAAAGGGTCTTATAGCCTCCTTCTAGTTGGTTCCAGAGAACTCAAGGAGTTGGAGCTTACTTCAAGTTGGAGCCGAAGAATCATGGGGTTGTAGCCTCCTTCTGGTTGGAGCCATAAAATTTATGGAGTTCTAGATTTTTTCATGTTGGAGCATGTAAATAGGGGTTTTTATCCTCCTTCCAGTTGTAGTTGGAGAATTAGGAACTTGGTGCTTCCAATGAATGTATTCTTTGATATATAAGAAATCATTTTGTGGTTTTATCCCATTTGGGTTTCCACGTAAAATCTATTGTATGGTGTATTTGATGTGATGTTTCTTATTTTTATATGCTCATGATATATTGAATGCAATCATAGAGAATACATTGATGATATACTGCGGATACTATTGAAGTTTATATATTGTGTTTAAAAGTGATAAAAGTGTTCATACTGATTCATCCCCCCTCTCAGTATTCCAACAATTGGTATCAGAGCAGGTTCCTTCAAGAAAATAGTTTAACCACTTGAAGGAAGATCATGGAGTATGTTATGTTTGGGGTACCACCGTTTCATGGTCAGAATGGTGAGAGATATGAGATGTGGAATATTAGGATGAAAATATTTTTATAGGCACAGGGGTATGATGTTTGGAAATCATTTGTTACAGGATACACCACTACAAAGAAACAAAAGACTGCATCCATGAAGGAATTGAAAAGAAATAAAAAAATATCAATGGATTTCATTTGGGAAGGAATATGTGATTTGGTAAGAGAAAAGGTTGGCAAATGTTCATCAACTAAATAACTTTGGAAAAAACTACATAATATCTACTTTAAGGAATCTCCCATCACAAAGCCAAATAATAATAAAGAGGATGAAAGAACATAACAAGAATAAATATGCTCATCATGTCAGATAAATTAAGAAGAAAAATATTGTGAAGAAGGCATAGTAGATATTGAAGAAAAATTAATTAGTTCTTTAGAGAATTGATGAAATAAAGGAAAAAAAACAAGTCTCTTGAGGAAAAATTAGTCAATAAGAATTTTCAAGAAAGTTCTTAAGAATCCAAATAGGTTGTCGTGAATCTAAAAGCTCAGCTGGAAGAAGCTAGAAGGATTGAATAAACATACAAAACTTAGATAGAATAAAAGAAATGTTTGGAAGCCAAAATAGCAACACAAAGAATGGAACCAAAGAAGAGAGTGAATATTTTGACATATCATCTCAAGGAAAGATCAGAGGAATTTAACAAACTTGAAGCATAATTTAGTCAAGAAGAAAGAATACTTGAAAATGAAATCATCACTTTGAAGATCCAACTTGAAGAAACAAAGAGAAAAAAACAAGTCTTGAAGATTCATATGGTGAAGAAAGAAGAAGAGGTTGAGAATCTTGAAGAAGAAGTTGTCACATTGAGAGTTAAAATTTTCAAGTTCAACAAGAACGTTGAAGAGAGAGAAACATCCACATAATTAGTAAATAATAAGAGGTTGAGAATATTGAAGAGGAAGTTGTCACATTGAGAGTTAATATTTTCAAGTTCAATAAGAACGTTGAAGAGAGAGAAACATCTGCATCATTAGTAAGGAAATTTGAAGAGAAACACTCTGGGTTGCTAGAAATAAAGAAAGAAGAAAAATATAAGAGTTATGTAAAAGTACTCAAAGGAAGGAATCATGGTCATCAAGAATCAAAGAAGAATGAGTATAATAGAGATGCATCTTCAACAAGACCCTCCACATTCAAGCACAAAGAAGCTTCAACCATGATGAAGGGATCGATAGAAGAGAATATCATGGTCAACCAAAGCAGGAATTCAAAAGGACTACACCACAAAGAAGATCATTCACTCCTAGGTATGTAAATTTCTTTTATGGTCATTGTTTTAATTGTATTAAATTTGGACATAAAGTTGTATATTGTAGGGATTATGAAGGAAATGTTCAAGAAACAAATGCTTATGTGGCTCCACATAACTTTGAATGTTACAAATGCCACAATTATGGTCACATAGCTCATAATTGTAGAGGCATGATGGGTACTTCTATGGAAGAGAACACTAATATTAGATATAAGAAAGTTTGGAAAAGAAAAAACGGCCAGGTAAAAGAAGAGGAGATGAATGAAGGACACCCATAAGTCATACTCCCAGGATTGGAAATATTACGAGATCAGGAAAAATCTACAGGAAAAAAGGAAGATGTCAGATACAGGAAGGTCTGGAGAAGAAATGGAAAACAAGAAGAACATGTGAATAAATAATAGGTCCCATATATCACAGGATTTACAATAATACGAGAATGAAAATAATATCAAGTGAACAAAGAACAAGCCCAAGATATTGTACTTTCATGAATTGTAGTGCGAGATCATAAAGAATCCACAGGAAAAGAGGAATAAGTCAGATTTTAGAGATATGATGAATCTACAGATGAAGAGGAAAATTACTCCGCATTAGGGAAGATTCCTCCATTGTTTTGAGCCATCCGGCTTCGAGACTCCCAGTAAATATGAATATTGAACATGGAAAGTCTATGCAATAGATACTACAGATCAAAGAACCATCCTTCGAACAATTTGAAGTATTTGCAGAGACATATTCCGAGTAGTCATATAGAAAAAGTATAGAATAATAGATTGATCGATTGAGAAACAATGCTCCCATGTAGATATCAGAGGAATATCATTGACACACTTTCAGGAAGGGATATATTTAGTACATGTGATTCCATACATGTAGAGTATGATTTGCAGATAGATAAGACCAGTGGAAATATTTGATTCAATATGAGAAACAAGAATATGTGATGATCAATTACAACATAGAATATTTCATGATAGTACACTGACAGATGGGTCAACATTGTGGACAATTGAGTAGCATAGTTATGGATAACTTATGACATATTGAAAGAGATGGATTTATGAGATCATTGGAAGGTATAGAAAGAGACATGACATAACATATTTACAATTGGAATCAGTGGAATCAATTGGTCACAAGAAGACAAGTAGTGAAAGACATAACATAACATGGAAAGAGAAACCTTCAGCATAAGCTACATCGTCAGAGGGACATTGTTGAAAAATATGGTCATTGAAATCTAAACAATGAACATAACAAGCCATGAATACTTGAATTCAATAAATTTTGAATGTTTTTTATATATGTTAGAGAATTACAAGAGGAAGCACCAATGGACAATAAGCAACACTGGAAGAGAGGAATGGAAACGTATACATGTAGCCCTTCATTGATCTACACTACATCTTGCAGAGAAGTCAAGGGAAGAGAAACCATCAGAGAAAGAGATTAGGAAATAAATATTAAAATCATGTATATAGGGGGAGACATACTGACAGGGGGATTTATCCTTTTTCCCATGATGTCAAAGGGAGAAAAAGAGAAAGCTCAAAAGACAAAGATTGTTCAGAAGGGAATATTTTTAGGGGGGAGACATTCTTTGTTATTGATATCAAAATAAAAGAGGAACTTGGAAAGAAACATGAGGAAAGAAAAGAAGCATCAAGATAGGGGGAGCAACCCCAAGGAGAGATACCCTTTTCCATTTATTTCAAAGAAGGAGAGAGAGAAACATTGATGAAGAGAAATGGTCACAGGGGGAACATGAGTATTGGAGTATTAGTGTTTCCATCAATGTTGTTGTTGTCATCAATTCCAAAGGGGGATATTGTTGGACAATTGGCTTGTGTAATACCCCTGTTTCCCCCAGATTTTAAATATAACTATAGTTTGCTAAAAGACTATGGAAAGACTGATTATGTGTGGATGTTGGAATTGATGAAACTTTTGTTATAGCAGGTAATGTATATATTTTCTGTTACTAAATCAAATGGAATATGTTGCATAACTACTGAAGGGGTTTCCAAGGTAGATCATGATGCATGAGAGAGATGGTGAGGGGAACCGGTAATGGTTGAGATGTCCCCTACCAGACCAGTACTCTTGTTACACATTATTTTTGTCACCCTTATGCCTATTAATGATGTAAACCTATTTGTTGCCTTCAGAGAGGTCAGTGGCCTGAATTCTTGAAGAAAGAAGGGAGAAGAACTTTGCATGAGAGAAGAAGTTGTATTTTCCTTAGTAAAAACCCTATTAAGGAGGATCACTGCAGGCTGCACTATACATAGGGTGCGACAATGCATGATCACCGCAACATGCTCTAAAGCTATACTGCAACGTTGCTGTAGGCTGCACTATAGACAGGGTGCGACGATCTGCGTACATGGGAAAAATGAGCATTTTATCGATGCTTCTAGAAGGAGAAGCTTCTATGGTGAGGTGGCCTCCGAACGGTTTGGATATTACTCACTTTCATGATTTAGTGGGATCATCCTAGCCTCCTCACCTTATCCTCTTCAACTTATAAAAGGAGAGGAGATCTCATGGAGAAAGTTAGATGGGAAATTTGGCTTGAAATTGTTAGCTTGGTTAGAGTGGCTTTGAGATTTGCTTTGTCAAGATAGATTGTAAGTAGCTATAATATATACAATCTTAGAATCTGTGGATTAGAAGTGTGTGGGAAGAAAGGAACTGTTGGAAGGAATTTGATAAAATCAAGGCATCTGGTTGTATCTTTCTTACACATTCTTTAATACATATATACTTTTCTTTCCTATATGAATGTTATTTGTTCATATTGTATGATTCCTTGATCACGTACATAGATTTATATCAAATAGAATTTGTTGATTTGTGTTTCTTTGTAGACAATTATCCATAAGCCTCGCGATAGAGCTTGGATTGCATTTGCGAAGCCAGATCTTCAATATTTAAAAGGTATGTTCTAGATCCATTTCTAATTTGACAATTGAAATCTAAGGAAAGAGTAGTGTAATGTCTTGTTTTGTTCTAGTTTCGTAGTAAGCTAGGGGGATTGATTTGTGTCCGCACTTAACAATTAGCCCGATAACAAAATTGGCTACTCCGCTGGGGAACATATTGTTTTCATATTTTTCCTTGCTTTCTTGCTTTGATTGCTTGGATTTTGTTTTTCGAGTCACTGGGAGATCCAACTTGACTCTCTGACTGTTAAACCTCACTGGAAAAACCTTCATGCTTTTTATTTTTTCCATTTTCATTTGATCGCTGCACCCTTCTTTGAGGGACAATGCGGTGATATAGGATCGACGCACCTTACCTTTTGACATAGTGCAACGTCTCCGCACTGCATTTGTTCTCTGGCCTACGATGATCAAGGATCGTCGCGCTGTGTTAGTCTATAGCCTGCGGCGATTGTGGAAAAAATGATTTTTGATGGTTTTTTCTTGCCCAGATGTGTGATATAGGTTCCAAGGTGAATTTTTGGGTTTGATTATCATTTGTTTACAATCTGCTTGATAGTCTTTGAGCTGATTTTAGCCATATTTTCTTTTTTTTAGCTTGTTCTTTTGAAAGATTTTGTCTCTTGCTTTGAGTGTCTTTCAGTTACAAAGCATTGTTTTTCTTTAGAATTGTTTAGTGAAAGTACATTTCTTTTTTCTGAATAATTCGTGTTAAAAGAGAAACTTAGTTTGGGTTTCTTTTGTTTTGAGGAAACTTGCTCTTGCTTTTAGTGTCTCTTTGAAACAAAAAATTTAATTTCTTGCTTTATATTAGTTTGGGGGCATCATTGCATTTGAAGTAGCAAACTTGCATGGTTTTTGGCATTTTTTATTTTGAAGTCTTAAAACAAATTCCCGGGCCAAGAATCGTGTATTGGTGTACAATCTCTTTGTCTCATTTCTTGAAGATATTGATATTGATGAGTTTAATACAATTTTGGGACTTTGTGCATCTGGGAATTATAAACGTTTTCTCCTTCTCATAATATAGCTTTCATCGAAGTGAAATATTTGCATTCTCATTTCTTTGCATTGTTTAGAGTCGATCAAAAAATCATTTAATCTGTGCCATTTTCCTCTTGAGTAAACAACAACCATAAAATAAAGTGCTTATAAAAATTGATTAGACATTTTTATATTTTCTGGTAGCAAACCTACATTAGATTAGTTGTAGGGCTTTGGAATAGGTGTGAAAGATAACTTTCCAAAGCTGTAAACAAACATAGAATCTTGAGTTAGGGAGCAGTAAATCCGCTTGCTACATTTTGTCCTGGGAAGCCCTTCTAACACAAGGGTCAATCACGAGGTCGCATTGAGACTAGAATAGTTACTCACCCTACTTTGTTGGTCTTGGCGTAGAGATTGTGCGTATTATGGGGGTCACTTGAAGGTATACCCACAATGATGAGTGGAAGACTTTCAAGTTGATTTTAGGCTAGATACCCTGCCTTTGTGCATGGATCAGACTTTCAACTATTTCCCCAGGCATCACTGTAGTAATTGGTAACCTTAGTGGCTTATCTCTCTAGGTTATTTACATGAGGTGACTGTGGAGGGGCAAGTCTTCACGATACTTGGAATTGACGTTGGTCAAACTCACTCGAGCTCCTTGGAGGGTGTACCCACGTTTATGTGTGGGAGATTTCACCAAGGCGTAAGTCCGTTAAGAAGGTCGTCAACGTAAATTTTCCACTTGCTCTATCTTAGCCCCTTCTTACATTGTTCCCGCAATGTTGGATTTCATCACCAACTAGTGCGTCCACTATGAGAAGGTTTTGTTTGTTTGTTTTCTTACTAGATTTTTAGCATGTGTTGTTTGTTTTCCCTAGTAGACTCTAGTTTGGATTTTTATTTAATGGCGTCAGTTCCCAGAACGACCAATGAAGGAACCCCCTTTCCAGGGGAACCGTTTGTTTTTCCTTCTTACAGAAACATTGGTCCTCCTCACATCACTACTTTGAGCCTTCCAGGCCTCACGATTGGATTGTCGGTGTGGTTGTTTTCCACTCAGGTAATCCTAAATGCAGTAAGTGCTTCAGTTGTAAGCACTTCCCTCCAAGAACATCAACCTCATGATTATCCTTTTCCTTCTTTACCTTATTTAGATGCAAGGTCTTCTTCTATTTCATCTTCTTTGTTGAGTGAACGCTTTGCAGCTAGTAACTCGGTGGATAAGAAGAAGAAGAAAAGGAATATTAAGAAGAAGAAAAATAAATAAGGGTCTAAACTTCAAACCACTGCTAGACGTGTTGGAAATATACCAGTTACTATTAATCATGCTGGGAGTGTTGATGATGTCAAGATCACCTAAACAACCCGTAAGCCCAAGTCCCCTTACAGGCTTTGTAAGGGTATCCATCTTCTTAAGAATTTCCCTGGTCTATCCAAGGTTATAGAAGCATGGTCTACACACCCTCTCTGAACTATGTCGTCAGCCTCTGAACAAAATGCTGATGACCTCCCATCAACTAGTCAAGATACTGTTAGGAAGAAGAAAAGTAGAGTCAAGTTCCCCTGTATGTTATGTGGAGGGAGTCATAAAGCTCACCTTTTCCCTCATATGGATGAAGCCTTGAAATTACTGGACGACATGATTGTTTCACATCCTCACCTTCTAGCTGCTTATTGAAAGCTTACTCTTGACCCACCTATAGTTGATGGAATGATCGATCTGGTCCCTTCGTCGGTCACTCCAGTTGATCATGTCATCAATCTGGTCACGTCCTTAGTTGAAACAATTGACAAAGTGGTTGATACAAGCCAATACTAGGTCGAACCCACTCTCCCAATAGAGAGTGAAATCCCAGTGGTCAATCAGTTTCCACCTGTCGACCCTATTCTCCCTTTGGAGAATGAAGCCCGAGTGGTCGATTTGATGTCATTATCAGTTGATCCTACTCTCCCACTAGACAGTAAACCTGATACTGCTCACATTTTTCTTTTTGATACAAAATCTACCGTGCTAGGTGGAATTCCTCCTTCTCCTGTGGAACCCTCTCCAAGTAATGAGGCCATCCTTTCGATTGGGGTGTGCTAATTGGAATTCATCTTCCCTCTCACATTCCTTTCCAGATTACAGTACAGGTTTGTGGTTGGGACGTTCCTCATACATTGATAGATGAAAGTGTGTCTATTAGTATTTTGTCCTCTATTGCTTTGCAAGCTTTAGGTTTCCCTAAGCTTGCGCCGGTTATGCAAAATCTGTTATCTTTTAACAGGAGAACCATTCAACCCTTAGGGACCCTTCCTCAGTTTCCTGTAACTTTGGGAGAGAAAACTATCTTTATTGATGTCATGGTAGTCCACGACCCCCTGGATTTCGCTTTACTCCTTGGGAGAGATTATGTCTATGCCATGAAAGCTATTGTGTCCACTCGTTTTCATGTGATATATTTCCCTCACAATGGGAGAATTGTGGCTATTGATCAACCTTCATTTGTTGGCCCTGAATTCACCTCAATGACCTCCCTAAATGGTTCTTATATGTAGTCGGTATCACCCCTGCCATAGGTCAATTATGTGGCGTTGTCTCCCATGCCTTCAATTACTAATGCAGATGCACCTCTCACTGTAAGCTCAGTATCTGATGACCTAGATCTGGTAGTTGACATGGTGATATATTTAGTAGAGGTATTGGAGCTTGACTTCCTTACCCCTATAACAACCCTCAACATGTGTTCCTTCCAGAGTGTGTTTCTTCCATCAAGTGAAGATCTCTTGGAGGCCATGACCAATTTTTGTCCCTTGACATGGTGTCCTTCCAAAGCGTTGTCCTCTTAGAAGCCATGATCAAGAAGAGAGTCTTTGAGCATAGTTTTCTGATTTCAAGCTCATTAAAAAATGAAACCAACTTTGAGCATAGTTTTGCTTCTCTGTGGAAAGCTCGTTAAAAAATGAAACAAAGGTCTTGAGCATGGTTTTCTAATTTCAAGCTCATTAAAAAATGAAACCAGCTTTGAGCATGGTTTTCTGATTTCAATCTCGTTAAAAAATGAGACCAACTATGAGCATAGTTTTGATTCTCTGTGGAAAGCTTGTTAAAAAATGAAACATAATCTATGAGCATGGTTTTCTGATTTCATGCTCGTTAAAAAATGAAACCATCTACGAGGATATTTTTTGCATCGCTGTGACAACCTCGTTTAAAAATGAAATAGAGGTTATGAGCATAGTTTTGTTTCTCTGTGGGAAGCTCATTAAAAAATGAAACATAGGTCACGAGCATAGTTTCCCTTCTGTATGGCAAGCTCGTTAAAAAATGAAACATAAGCTATGAGCATGGTTTTTTGATTTCAAGCTCGTTGGAAAAGGAAACTAGCTAGGAGGATAGTTTTTGCATCTCTGTGACAACCTCGTTTAAAAATGAAACAAAGGTTACGAGTATATTTTTTTCGTCTCTGTGGCAAGATCGTTAAAAAATAAAACAAATATTACGAGCATAGTTCTTGTTTTTGTGTCAAGCTAGTTAAAAAATGAAACATAGGTCTGGGGATTGAACCTAGATTCTCGAGCATAGTTCCTATTCCCGTGTCAAGCTGTTAAAAAATGAAATAGTTTTTCCCCTCTCTGTTTGAGTCAAGTCCTTCATCTAGTATTTGAAGCTTCATTTCATTCACCTTTGCAGTTGGATGAAATGAAGCTTGGGGGGAATTTTCTTTCAGCCTCTGGTCTTCATGTTGAAGTTAAGCCACTATCTCCTTAAGTTGGGGGCTAAGTACCAACCATCCCTGGATTCTGCGATGGGAAGTCACAAGAATGGTTTTCTTTGGTTCAAGCTTGTGTAAAAATGAAACCACCTACCTCAAGCATAGTTTCCTCTGGTTTAAGCTTGTGTAAAAATGAAACCAGGTCCAAGCATAGTTTTGTTTAGTTTTAAGCTTGTGAAAAAATAAAATCTATCCCAAGCATAGTTTTGTTTTGTTTCAAGCTTGCGTAAAAATGAAAACAATCTCGAGCTTAGTCTTTGTTCTTTCTCATGCTCATAAATACCTGAAAATGTAATCGAGTATACTTTTATAACTTTTTTGGATTCGTAAAGGTTATACAAAAAAGGAACCCTCTCGAGTTCCCTTTAAGCTCTTTTCTGACTCTCTAAACATGAAAATATTGTCAAGTGATCTTGTTCTTTTCACGCTCGTTAAATTATTTGAAGAAAACGTCTGTTGAGCGACATATTATCTCTCTTTCAGTCTCATCAAACTACTTTATGAAAAAGGACATTTTGAATTTTTCTTTAAGTGTTTTTTAGACTCTCTAAACATGAAAAATCCTTGAGTTTACTTTTTTTGGACTCGTAAAACAAACATCGAAAGGCCCTGTTGACGGGCGAAATTGACCGCTCATCAACTGGAGGAGTGAATCCGGTCCGGGGTTGTCTATTTAACCCAAGCCGTTTTGATTAATCCACTCCGACGGGTTTAGCGGCTCCGTTAGCCGATCTAAGTCCTAAGAAAGTGAAAAAACAAAACTAAAGAAACTAACTAAATGACAAACAACTGCTGAAAACTATATACAAATCTAAAATATATTCACATTTTACTAACTAATATTTATAGAATAGTAGTTCTGCTTATTAAATGTATAGTGTATCGATATGATTAAATCTCTAATATATGTACAGAGTTCAAAAAATGAAAATTTTGATCGAAATCTGCGAAATCATATATGAATTGATTTATGACAGAGAAGCTATCATTCAATTTTTATTTTTATTTTTTATAACTTTTATAAACAAGAAATGAAATGGCAGCTATCTGTTTGAGAAATAAAAATAACAATCGATACAATGTATTTAGACTATAGGAAATTCTTATATTAATCAAACTAATAAAATGAAACTAGCAAACTGACCTGAAGTCTTATCTCCTATTCGTCTTGTGCATAGCATCTAATTTTGCTTTTTGATGAGGCCAACCCGCACCGGATCTTACCAATGCTTCTCGTAAACGCGAAGCAGTAACGATTGAATGCTAATGACAGAACATGTAAGGGATGTAGCAACAACAATTTTATATTTTAACAAATGATCACATTAAGATAAATCTCGCTGTAAAGATTTGTATACAACTGCTCATTTAATAAAGAAGATTAACCTTCTGATCATTAGATTGGAACAAGATAATTGTTGTATATAATATGAGAGACATAAAACATGGGCATCATATAAATCCGATCACATCAATCTGTAATAAACATGATATCTAAAGTAGTCACAATTTGATTACAAATCAAAAGGAGCAAAACTTGAACAAAAATATGACATATCGAAGCTAAAGCTGTACCAACATCAAATTTCATTCAAGTTTGTCAATCATAAATCCATAGTTTCTTTTCCCAGGCAGCGATGGTTCATAGTTTACAAAACAATACATTTATAAAGGCCACGGGATCAAAACATTTCCTGTGGAAATCATCAAATTTGTTCGAAAAATCGTGGGGGATACAACCTCCCAGATTCTCATTGTTATCAAAACTAACAGCCTATTCTAAAACCATATAAAGAAATAGCATGTTGAGAGATGCCACCAGTGATTCAAATTTTCTTTAGAAATCGTATGTACCTGTAAACGCACAAGAATACACGATTTCATATGGCATTTTAGTTGTAAAAACAAAGAATTCTAATTTTAGTAACTAGCTACAGAATCTCACGATTCTATAGCTAGTTATAATTATAACTAGAATCATGTTTTATTAAATTAATCAAAACAGACGAGATGCAATTTGAGCAAACAAATCATATATTCTAATTAAAAACAAAGACAAAATCATCCTAAAATTATTTTTAAAACACCATACCTCAGATTCAGGGATTTGCTTTAATCAAGCAATTTTCAAATTCACAATGCCAGTCGCCGCTTCCACGTTCTTAAAAACAACAGACCCAGTGGTTTTTTGTCTTTTATCATTGGTTTGAGCTATGATTTGCAGTCTGTCGTTCTCTTTTGTTAGCACATTCACCTAGTCCTCCAAGGACTTGATCCGAGACTGAAGCAAAGGCACGTCTCTGTAATACCTATCGATCCAAGACTGACATTCGTTGCACTGCGGCCGAAAAGAATGTGTATCGGCAGGTGGGGAATTTTTCATTTGGCTTGTAGGTTCTCTGTCGAGTTTGATTCCAGGGAAGTCAGGGTTGTCTTTAAGACACGGTGGGAGGTTCGTCACATAATCATAGGGTTTAGCCGAGCAAAGTCCATATGAATATGGATATTCTTCAGTTAGAAACCGTTCAATTTCTAAATCAGAATCCTCGCTTAACTCAATTGGGTTTTGGTCTGCATTTTCCTTAGGTTTATTTCAGGCACACCATGAAACACAACGCGCAACCCTTTTACCCTTGTAATTGATATCACTGTTACCCTTACACTTTTTCTTTACAGATTTTTTAACAGGCTTACCACCATCTTTTGGATATGAATAAGGTAGAGCGACAGGTTGGGTAGTGTCTGGGTAGGTCGAGGGTTCCAGAGAGGGCAAGAGAGAAGGAGGGGGAATGATGGGCTCGACGAGGGTTTATGCAATGACATACTTGTCAACTTGTCCTATTTCATTGCTAGCAAAACCATTCCTTAACAGGAAGGCGTCCCAACAATCACCGTTCAACTTCAACTGATGAACCATAATAATTTTAATCAAACAGTGGTGGAACAGGCTAGAATCAGATTTTTGTCTTTTATAACGCTTTGCCATTTTGTATAAACTTTGAAGGAGAAAATAGGGCATGTTTAAAGGAAAATAGATAAAACTCATGAGCAACCGCAAGTGATATAAGGAAACCAAACCATATCTACCCTCACAGGTAACGAACTGCTTGACAATAGCTAACAGGTTGTGCCATCTAGGTTTTAGAGCTGTAACATGCATACCTTTGTCGCATATGGTAATATTCCTTGAGGTAAACAACAGTGACCAGGGAGCCTCCTCAACCTTTGATTTTTTAAACCATTTTTGTCCCACGGCTGGCAGACCAGTGGATGAGCTAATGAAATCTTCGTTTAACTCAAGCTGGACGTCTCCAATTTTAGCTTTGCAACCATCGAATGTTAGCATGAATTGTTGGGCAACTGCCAAATTAAAACTCTTGAAATTCTCAACAAAGAACCGCCAACCATTCCTCTCTAAGTCTTCTCAGGCATTATCAAACAATAACAAAGTCTGGACACCGTTGGGTTCTATTCTCACTACGGGAGCCATGGCTAACAACACAAAATCGACAGGGTATTTGGTGATAGGGTTTGACAGAATAGAAACAGATCCATTTGCCCCGAGCTTCCCAACACAATGCAAAGGAAGGTCAAAATGCTATGAAGGAGTGTTAATGCTATGCGTGCGAGGACAGTGGTGTAGATCGAGGCCATGCAAGAACATCATATCAGGCTGTACTTGGAAAGACACCTTGGTGTAATGGTACACACAAATCATAACAGTTAAAAACCATTATATGCATATTCAAAAATTCGATCAAAATATCAAATGAACAATTGCATACCCACGATTTGACCAAAAAAATCAATATGTCGAATAAACCATTGCATCAAAGATTTTATAAATCAAAACCAAATTAACAATAGTAAAATACTAAATGGGTGGTGTTTTGATACATATGTAACCAATGGTGTGTTTGAGGCCAAGGAATTATACCATGAAACAACCATGCTCATAACTAAATGAAACAAATCGACAATAAACCATATGAACATTAACCCTTTGATGTAATCAAACATGAATTCCAATTGTGGGTTTTCACGCTTGTAGTCGTGAAAACGAAATTGAAAAGAAAGTACATAGAAAGAGACGGATAACAAACATTGTTTAATGAAAAAGATTGTGACGGGTGATGAGAATTTAAAAACCCTGTGTAGGCAACTTGTAAAAATAGAGATTAATATGGCTACCATCAATGGTGACATAGTGGTAGAAGCAGTTATCTCTGCCAAACGAAGAAGTCCAGATTAGGACAATCAGAAAAAACTTCAAATTGAAAACAACTAAGAAACTATTAGAACATCATTGTCAATTATAAAACATTCCAGTTTCAGATTGCTTGTTATTTTAAAAGACGAAAACTGATGACAATCTCGACAAAAGAGAGTCACGATATTAAGGTTAAAATCTCCAATACTTTTGATAGAGACATTATTGCCAGTAGGTGTCCATAGCCTCGACAGGGGTGTCATTTGACCCACTCCGATATCTATATCCTACCAAGAAGTTCTAGATCAGAATGAAGGACATTTATGGTCAAAAGATTTCATATCTAAGAATTTTCATATACCTGACATTACTTCGCTGCCAGCGGGCCTGTTCAGTACCCCGGTGAAGTTATCTTGGTGTCATGCATGCATTTAACCGCTTCCAGCAGACCTGTTCAGTATCCTGGTGGGTTTACAAGCACTTCCCACAACTCTCTGAAGATTTATTTATTTTTTAAAAATATTTAATCGAGCGGGGTGACGCTGAAAATCCTGATATTTCAGACATATTTTAATAATTTACAGACCTTGAGAGAATTTTTAAACTGTCCTTCATTAATATTTAGAGATATTTTATTAATAAAATGACCTTCGAAGGTGGGGAGACATCTTCTGATTTGTTCTCTTAAGGAACAGAGACAGCGTAAGAAGAATTTTTTTATGGATGATCGTGAAAAGATTCAGTTACAGATTGAAATCAAAAAACGCTTTTCAAACAACAAGATTTCTTTAACATGGCTATAAACTTTAGAAAAGTATCATAATTGATGTTTTAACAATCTTCAGAAGTCATTTCATAGGAGAATTTTTTCCGTTCTCTTTGTCTGAAATAGTTCATTATGCAGGTATGTGTGTTTCAAAAAAAAAAAAAACTGGTAAGCATAAGGGAAGAATCAAAGCCAAAACAATAAAGAAAAACGAAAAGCAAACAAAAGAAAAAAAATATTTACACAGTGTACACGGGACTTTCATCAAGTGAAATACCTTTTTAGAGCTTGGCCATTCCATGGATAGGTGTCTGGTTGTCCCTCTAGACTCTGTAATCGGAAGGAGCTGGGACCCAATTTCTCAGCAATAAAAAATGGTCCTAGTCATAAGTTCTAAAAATTCGTATGCTCCCCTTTTCCCTCATGCGGTTTATCCCATTTTAGGACAAGGTCACCTACCTCAAGATTTCTGTGAGAGGAAGAATTGGAATCAAACCATATTTTAACAATGATTTGATGTCGATCCAATTTTCGTTTCTCTTGAGCCCTCACTTCTTCTAATTTTAACAGCGCGTTAATTCGATTCTCTAAAGGGGGGCAGTCTTCTTCTTGTATTTTCTGCGATAGTTGCAGAGAGGGAAGAAGCATATGTGGTGGAAAAATTGCCTCTCTGCTGTAAATGAGAAAGAAGGGTGAGTTACCCACAATAGTTTTTGGAGTCACTCTATCAGCCCAGATTGCGTTTAACAGTGCATTATGCCAATTTTTATGGTTTTCAAATACCATTCTCTTGATAATTTTAATCAGATTTTTATTAGTTGATTCTGCCAATCCGTTACCTTGAGGGTAATAGTTGGAAGAATATTTTAGTTTAATTCCTTTTTCTAGAGCAAAATTACTCATCTCAAGAGACGAAAAATAGGAAGTGTTATCAAATACCAGGCAATCAGGGATACCAAAACGAGTAATAATATTTGAATTCAAGAAGGTTATTACCTGACTCGTATTTACAGCTTTTAATGGGGTGGCTTCAGACCACATGGTGAAGTAATTCGTGGCTATTATAATAAACTTATGCTGCTATGAGGATGACGGATTGATCGAACCTATAATATCAAGAACCCACTGCTGAAAAGGGGAGTCTATTGAAATAGGATGTAGAGGGAAGGCTGGTTTATGTATCCATCCGGACGCTTTTTGACAAATAACACATTTGCGACACAAAGCATGAGCATCTTTAAAAAGTGTGGGCTAGTAGTAACCCGCTCTTAATACTTTATGGGCAGTGGTATCTCCACCAAAATTCCCACCAGCTTCTCCTGCGTGCAATTCTAATAAGACCTTTTCTGCTTCATCTTTCTCAAGACAACACATTAGTACTCCATCAAAATTTTGACGAAACAAAATACCATTAATAAACTGAAAGGAAGAATATTTTAATCTTAGCGCTCTTCTTTTTCTGGGATCCAAGTGACAGGGAGCTGACCCATGTTCAAGACAAAATTTTATATCATCATACCAGGGACTAACAGTATTTTGTGCGCAGCAAATTAAATTTTGGTAATGTTGTCCTGGATTCGACACATCATTTTCCTCTTGCTGTCCTGCAGCTGAGTCAACGACTAACTTGCATAACCCTTGACCTCTCACTATTTGTGCTGGGGTGATTTCTATGTCATACTCTT
Organism: Picea engelmannii; assembly: GCA_009831015.1. Taxonomy (NCBI): domain Eukaryota; kingdom Viridiplantae; phylum Streptophyta; class Pinopsida; order Pinales; family Pinaceae; genus Picea; species Picea engelmannii. The sequence goes on from ML807139.1 coordinate 235,337, forward strand.
GCAAGGATGTGACCCAGTTTTCCCTCTTTTTGCCTAGTTCTTTCTGTACTAACAGATTTCTGACGGTCGGGTAAGGGACAATGATTTTTGTCCTAGATTTCAAAAGATAAGATCGAAATTTCTTTACTTCTTTAAAAACAACATAGGCTTGTTGATCTATTGCTGGGTAATTAAGTTATGTGCCTTTGAAGGCTGAGCTCATAAAGGCAATTGGGACTTCATTGTTTTCAACGTTCTTTTGAGTTAGGACAATGGCATAAGAGTGGTCAAAAGCGAATGTGTAGAGAGTGAAATCTTGCGAAAAGTCGGGGCTCATCAAAGAAGGAGCATATATTATGGCCTTTTTTATTGAATTAAAAGATTAGTTTTCTAAAGGTCCCCAATGGTATTGTACAACATTTTTTATTAGGTTTTGTAATGGTCTCACCATTTCTAAAAAACTGGGGATGAATCTCCTGACAAAGTTTATCTGACCTAAGAAAGATTGCATAGACCTTTTTGATGAGGGAGGGTGAAGTTTGAAATGACTTGAGTTCTTTCAGGGTCAATAATCATCCCTTCGCTTGATACAATAAATCCTAATAGCTTACCTTGTTCTACTGCGAAGATAGATTTTTTAGGATTCAAAGAAATGTCGTACTTACGACATTGCTGTAGAACGGATTTTAAATGAGCTAGTTGATCAGCTTTGTTTTTCAAGAAGACAGTAATGTCATCTAGGTAAACTACGACAGATTGATTGATTAAGCCTTGGAAAGCGATGTCCATCGCTCTCTGGAAAGTGGCACCGACATTTATGAGTCCAAAGGGAATTTTCCTATAAGCGTAGGTGCCCCATGGAGTGCGGAAGGTAGTTTTAAGTTGGTCTGGAGGGGACATCAGGACTTGGTTATACCCTGAAAAACCATACAATAAGGATAATCTTTCAGAACCAGATACCTGTTGAAGGATCTGTTCCATGGGTGGGACAGGGTAGTTGTCTTTATCAGACGCTCGATTAAGTTTTTGGAAATTGACACATAGTCGGATTTCACCACTCTTCTTCCAGACAGGGACAAGATTAGAGACCCATTGCGTGTGCCTAACTGGGAATATTATCTTAGCGTTCAAGAGTTTATTTAATTCGTTCTTGACAGTTGGTTCGAGTTTTGGATGCATTTTCCTTAACTTTTGTTGAAAAGGTAAGGTTTGGGGTTTCATAGGAATAACGTGTTGTATGATGTTAGGATCGAAGGTTTTTAGGTCGTCGTACGTCCAAGCAAAAACATCTTTGAATTCCTTAAACAATTTAATAAACGCTGATTTTTCTTGTTCAGAACATCCCACCCCTAAATTAATGCACTGTGGATTGTCTTTAGTTCCCAAGTTTACTTTTTCATGCGTTAAAGAGGAACTATTTGTTTTACAGTTCACTGATTTTTTGAACTTGTCCTGAAGATCATAAATTTTTTCCAATCTAACTAGAGATTTAGGGATAGAATTTACCATGTCCGATGGAGATTCAGGAGATCTCGGATCTGGTATTACCGTGAAGTCACGAAGATTTTCTTCATGAGTACCTTTGTCGATCACTGCGCCCTGGAAATTTTCTTCCATATGCAAGAAACTTATAATCTGTTGATCGTTGTCGAAGACTCTCCAATTCGTGATGTTGTCGGGGACAAATGCTCTGAACAACAGTTCAACGGAGAATGCATTTGGGGACAAGCCTTCTGCAGGAAAGAGTTTCGAAGCTACATTAGCTAACAAGTCAGCTTCCGAATTATTCAATCTAGGAATAGAATTTATGTTAAATGCATAAAACTTATTCATCAAATTCCATACCTCTGATTGGTAGCTTTTAAGGTGTGGAGATAAACAATGGATAGAATTTTTTACCTGTCTAACCACAATTTCCGAAACGCCAAAGACAGTCAAATTTTGAACATTCATATCTAATGCTTTCCTGAGGCCTTGCAATAAAGCCTCATATTTTGCTGTGTTGTTTGTACATTCAAACTCTAACCTGCATGCAATCAAGGTTTTATTACCCGCTGGATCAATAATCATGCAGCCCGCACCAGCTCCTTCCTTGGATTTTGACCCGTCAAAGTAAAGAGGCCATATTTGATTTTTTTCGGGTGCATGTGACCATTGGGTAGAAGCTGTTGGTTGCATATATGTCAAAATTTCAGACTGTTGTTCTAGGTTAGTGATAGCAGAAGTTTCAGCCATGAAATTGTCGAAAAAGGTATCCATCCCTTGTATTTCGGGTGAATCGACAGAAGGTGTAAATGGCTCATTGGGACCATTTAAATATGTCACTATGAACTTTAGGTAACGTTCACGATTTACCTTGATTCTGTTGGGCTTTCCATTCTCGGGAAGCCACAAGTGAGACCAATCTGTCACGAAATATCCATGTAGCTGTTATGACTAGTCTCTGCTTAAAAATAAACCGTAAAATTCTGGAATATCTACAACAATAATATCAATCACTTGATGAACTTTAGGGTTAGACGACAATATTATAGGCACATTTCTTAATTCGCCTATAACTTTAACACTAGTTCGATCAAGTTGGATGATCTTCAAGGTGGATGGCTGAACTTCAACATTAATCTTTTGACACACAGACCATGGCATTACATTCGATGACGCTCCTGAATCTATCATACAATTGTGCATGTTCCTATTGAAAATTTCAAAAGTTAACAAAAATGGAGGGACATTTCTGTGAGTACTAATGGTGGAATCTTGTTGCTTTTTACTCGTAGCCTCTAAAACTAATTTATCTACATTTGTTACATTATTTACAGGAAGGTCTCTTTTCTCATGAGAATCATAAGTAGTCTTGGCAGAGGCCTTCTGAGGGACTTTGGGGTTGTTCTGAAAACATTTGTTACTGCTTGGATTGCCATTTTTGCTATTCTCTGCAATATTCTGTAGCATTTTTTGTAGCAAAAACGAGAATTTTAATAATTCATAAACATAAATATTGGCCCTTAACTTTTTTAGATCTTCAACCAAATCATAATCTAAGCTTGGGTTTACATAATTATTTTTAGTCTCAATTGGTTTAGACTGTTTTGGGGGCAAAGTCGTAGTGTTTTCAGAAGAAGGCTTGTTTGCTGTCTTACTCCTAGTATTGTAAGGATGTACTGTCTCGAAATTAGCTTGAAAAATGCTATCCGAGAAATGTCCAAAAATGTTCGGAGAGGATTCATCTTATTCTACTGTCTCTTTTTCAGCTACTTCCTTGGGGATCTCAGGAGGCATCAAGTTATCCTGTGCTTCTAGAATCGTTTGAATAGCAAACTGCAGTCTTTCTAGGTTTAGGCCTTCAATATTTGAATTAGGTCGGTTGGTGGGAAAAGGCTTCCTAAACAGGGGTTTGTAAGGCCCTTTGCTCGAAGAAGCTTCTTCAGCCGTCCTTTTCAAATCTATAACTTGATTGGACAATTTTTGAACGACTTTTTGTAAGTTTTCTAGATTTGAGCTTTCAAGTTGTGCTTTGTTTTGGGCAGGTCTAGGGAGGATTTCAATTTTCTTTTTGGAAGATGAACTAGTCTCTATTTCGTTGCTAGTAATGTCTTTTAAGCTGAGGATGTCTTTCTCGATCTGAATGGCTTCTTCGAAGGCTTCTAACAACGTGTCTTTCTTATATCTCTTTACCCAAATGGCTATGCTTTGATGTAAGGCTTTCGTATAATATGCTATGATAAGATTCTCGGAAGGCATCAAATCTGTAGGGATTCGGTTCTTTAGTGTCAAGAATCTTTGATTAAAGTCTTTGATTTTCTCTTTGGGGTTCATTTTTAAACTAGAAAGCTCCATGACTAGAACTTCTAGGGACTTGTCATCTCCAAACTTCTCCCATGACACGATTGTATGGGGTTGTTGGGCAAAGTACCAGGTAGAGGCATTTCCCTCAAAGGTGTAGGGAAACAATCTACAGAATAAGACTTCATGCTCGACACTACGGAGTCCAATGGCTAACATAAACTTTTTGATGTGATCTTCGGCGATCTCTTTAGAGTCTGGGTCAAATTTAGGGAGCCACTTCTTTGTGTGTTTGGGTAAGGGATGCTGAGGCCCAGGTATGGCCACTGCATCTTGGTCGAGCCAAGGTCTGGCGGGATTGTTCTAGTTGGCCATAGGTGTGGGTGGTGTCGAAGGCTGGGATGAGGAACTACCTTCATCAGAGAACTCTTCTCCAGAAGAAGAAGGAGATGAAGAAGGTGGTGAGGGTGGTATACCAGATCCTCCTACTGCAGGAGTGAGGATTGGATCTGTAGGGTTTAAAGTGAGGTTAGTGCCTCCGAGTTGTTCTCTAATATCAGAGAAGTCTAATGGTTGGTCCAAAGGTTAGTTTGGTTTTCTTAAATGGGCGAAGGCACTGTGTGTTCTTATGAGATATTGGCGAACAATCTCTTGTATGTCACCACCTGTAGGATTTGGAGTTATTGGTTCAACTGTGATCCGTAGATCATCGTTTGATGTGGTTTCTATTTGAGGGACAATGTTGTCATTTGAATGACTTCTAGTCACTATAGGTGAGGGGGTAGGTGGTGGAGGAGTCTTACGACCACCTCGTGCCATTAATAATTTTCAGGCCCTCCTTCTAGCACCATTTGTTGACGGGCGAAATTGACCACTCGTCAACTGGAGGAGTGAATCTGGTCCGGGGTTGTCTATTTAACCCAAGTCGTTTGGATTAATCCACTCTGACGGGTTTAGCGGCTCCGTTAGCCGATCTAAGTCCTAAGAAAGTGAAAAAACAAAACTAAAGAAACTAACTAAATGACAAACAATTGCTGAAAACTATATACAGATCTAAAATATATTCAAAGTTTACTAACTAATATTTATAGAATAGTAGTTTTACTTATTAAATGTACAGTGTATCGATATGATTAAATCTCTAATATATGTACAGTATTCACAAAATGCAAATTTTGATCGAAATCTGCGGAATCATATATGAATTGATTTATGACAGAGAAGCTATCATTCAGGTTTTATTTTTATTTTTTATAACTTTTATAAACAAGAAATGAAATGGCAGCTATCTGGTTGAGAAATAAAAATAACAATCGACACAATGTATTTAGACTACAGGAAATTCTTATATTAATCAAACTAATAAAATGAAACTAGCAAACTGACCTGAAGTCTTATCTCCTATTCGTCCTGTGCATAGCATCTAATTTTTCTTTTTGATGAGCCAACCCACACCAGATCTTACCAATGCTTCTCATAAACGCGAAGCAGTAACGATTGAATGCTAATGACTGAACATGTAAGGGATGTAGAAACAACAATTTTATAATTTAACAAATGATCACATTAAGATAAATCTCGCTGTAAAGATTTGTATACAACTGCTCATTTAATAAAGAAGATTAACCTTATGATCATTAGATTGGAACAAGATAATTGCTGTATATAATATGAGAGACATAAAACATGGGAATCATATAAATCCGATCACATCAATCTATAATAAACATGATATCTAAAGTAGTCACAATTTGATTACAAATCAAAATGAGCAAAACTTGAACAAAAATATGACATATCGAAGCTAAAGCTGTACCAACATCAACTTTCATTCAATTCTGTCAATCATAAATCCATAGTTTATTCTCCCAGGCAGTGATGGTTCATAGTTTACAAAACAATACATTTATAAAGGCCACAGGATCAAAACATTTCCTGTGGAAATCATCAAATTTATTCCAAAAATCATGGGGGATACAACCTCCCAGATTCTCATTGTTATCAAAACTAACAGCCTATTCTAAAATCATATAAAGAAATAGCATGCTGAGAGATGCCACTAGTGATTCAAATCCTCTTTAGAAATCATATGTACCTATAAACGCACAAGAATACACAATTTCAGATTTCATTTTAGTTGTAAAAACAAAGAATTCGAATTTTAGTAACTAGCTACAAAATCTCACGATTCTGTAGCTAGTTATAATTATAACTAGAATTATGTTTTATTAAATCAATCAAAACAGAAGAGATGCAATTTGAGAAAACAAATCATGTATTCTAATATAAAACAAAGAAAAAATCATCCTAAAATTATTTTTAAAACACCATACCTTAGATTCAGGGATTCGTTTTAATCAAGCAATTTTCGAATTCACAATGGCAGTCGCCGCTTCCACGTTCTTAAAAACAACAGACCCAGTGGTTTTTTGTCTTTTATCATTGGTTTGAGCTATGATTTGCAGTTTGTCATTCTCTTTTGTTAGCACATTCACCTTGTCCTCCAAGGACTTTATCCGAGATTGAAGCAAAGACACGTCTCTGTAATACCTATCGAGCCAAGAATGGCATTCATTGCACTGCGGCCGAAAAGAATGTGTATCAGCAGGTGGGGAATTTTTCATTTGGCTTGTAGGTTCTCTGTCGAGTTTTATTCTAGGGAAGTCAGGGTTGTCTTTAAGACACGGTGGGAGGTTCGTCACATAATCATAGGGTTTAGCCGAGCAAAGTCCATACAAATATGGATATTCTTCAGTTAGAAACCGTTCAATTTCTGAATCAGAATCCTCGCTTAACTCAATTGGGTTTTGGTCTGCATTTTCCTTAGGTTTATTTCGGGCACACCGTGAAACCCAACGTGCGGCCCTTTTACCCTTGTAATTGATATCACTGTTACCCTTACACTTTTTCTTTACAGATTTTTTAACAGGCTTACCACCATCTTTTGGATACGAATTAGGTAGAGTGTCAGATTGGGTTGTGTCCGGGTAGGTCGAGGGTTCCACAGAGGGAAAGAGTGAAGGAGGGGGAATGACGGGCTTGACGAGGGTTTCTGCAATGAAAAACTTGTCAACCTATCCTATTTCAGTGCTAGCAAAACCATTCCTTAACAGGAAGGCGTCCCAACAATCACCGTTCAACTTCAACTGATGAACCATAATAATTTTAATCAAACATTGGTGGAACAAGCTAGAATCAGATTTTTGTGTTTTATAACGCTTTGCCATTTTGTATAAACTTTGAAGGAGAAAATAGGGCATGTTTAAAGGAAAATCGATAAAACTCATGAGCAACCGCAAGTGATATAAGAAAATCAAACCATATCTACCCTCACAGGTAACAAACTTCTTGACAATAGCTAACAGGTCGTGCCATCTAGGTTTTAGAGCTGTAACGGGCATACCTTTATCGCAGCTGGTAATCTTCCTTGAGGTAAATAACAGTGACCAGGGAACCTCCTCAATCTTTGAGTTTTTAAACCATTTTTGTCCCACGGCTGGCAGACCAGTGGCTGAGCTAATGAAATATTTGTTTAACTCAAGCTGGACGTCTCCAATTTTAGCTCTGCAACCATCGAACGTTAGTGCGAATTGTTGGGAAACTGCCAAATTAAAACCCTCGAACTTCTCAACAAAAACCCGCCAACCATTCCTCTCTAAGTCTTCTCGGGCATTATCAAACAATAACAAAGTCTGGACACCATTGGGTTCTATTCTCACTACGGGAGCCATGGCTAACAACACAAAATCGACAGGGTATTCGGCGATAAGGTTTGACAGAATAGAAACAGAGCTATTTGCCTCGAGCTTCCCAACACAATGCAAAGGCAACTCGAAATGCTATGAAGGAGCATTAATGCTATGCGTGCGAGGACATTGGTGTAGATCGAGGCCATGAAAGAACATCATATCAGGCTGTACTTGGAAAGACACCTTGGTGTAATGGTACATACAAATCATAACAGTTAAAAACCATTATATGTGTATCCAAAAATTCGATCAAAATATCAAATGAACAATAGCATACCCACGATTTGACCAAAAAAATCAATATGTCGAATAAATCATTGCATCAAAGATTTTATAAATCAAAACCAAATTAACAATAGTCAAATACTAAATGGGCGATGTTTTGATAAATATGTAACCAATGGTGTGTTTGAGGCCAAGGAATTATACCATGAAACAACCATGCTCATAACTAAATGAAACAAATCGACGATAAACCATATGAACATTAATCCTTTGATGTAATCAAACATGAATTCCAACTGTGGGTTTTCATGCTTGCAGTCGTGAAAACGAAATCGAAAAGTAGGTATGCAGAAAGTGATGGATAACAAGCGTTGTTTAATGAAAAAGATTGTGACGGGTGACGAGAATTTAAAAATTCTGTGTAGGCAGCTTGTAAAAATAGAGATTAATATGGTTTCCAACAGGCCCATATGGGACCGAACCACTCCTTCCTAGGGTTTGTTAAACATACTCTGAGGGACTCATCCGAAGGATGAGATTACATTTCAAGAATATGTTATCCTCCTCAATCTTGTGTAAAAATAAAGAGGTACTCACCAGAAATGGTGGGGGAAAAATTGGGAAAGAAATGTCTCTAAACTTGTATTCTATGGAAGAGTCACTTTTGAACATGGCACCCTTTCACTCACTTTGTGTCTAGGTTGGAAAATCCACTTGTCTCCTGATCATACTCCTTTATAAGATTAAAAATTGGTCTATGATCCCTGTTATTTTGTCGGTGTTTCCAAGACAATTGTCGTGTCATCAATATGTTCAAAGAAAAGTTTAACCTGGAAAGCCTTCTATTGCGTCGGCCATTTCTGCAGTCCTTGTTGATTAAGGTTAGTTGTCATTGATGTCAACCCTTGAAGAAAGACCCGTAGAACAAAGGTTTGGGTAATGGACCCAATAGTGTTTGATGTAAATATGACTCATTATTTTTTTTTCATGGTTGATAAGAAGTAAATATTGATGAACTCCAAAGTGGTCCCCTTATGGTGAAAGCCCTCACGAGAAGACGCTTTGTGGAGTAAGAGAACCCATGCTTAATTGTGGAATAATGAGATGAAGGAAAGTTAATTTGTCAGGGAAAATATCTTATATGGATAGTTCTTTTCAAGTCATTTCCTGTGGTATGTGTAACGTCACATAATTCCTCACGGTTAGAGAGTTATGGTCATGAGAAGTTGGAGACCCCAGGATTGGGTAATGGGCCCAAGTTTGTTTGATGTGTAACGGTATGAGTTATGATATATTTTCAGATAATACTATTCTATATGGATAGTACATGTCATGCCATTTCTGGTGGTATGTATAATGTCACATAACTCCTCACGGTTTGAGAGTTATGGCCTTACGAAGTTGGAGGACCCTC
>ML807139.1:253241-270019 GCA_009831015.1 Picea engelmannii
TACAGGTTGGTGCATGGTTGATGCACTTGTTTATGGTACAGGTTGATTACAGGTTGGTGCATGGTTGATGCACTTGTTTATGGTACATGTTGATTATAGGTTGGTGCATGGTTGATGCACTTTTTTGTGGTACATGTTGATTATAGGTTGAGGTACAGGTTGATGCATGGTTCAAATTTATTGGTACATGTTTACAATGGTATATCTCACAGTGATAGTGTGACAGTGGTTTCATCATTCTACTTTTACTTCAGGGTGACAGAACGGGGAAAGGACAGGTGGTTGTAGCCACCTTCCGGTTGTATCCAGAGAACATTGGGGGTTATAGCCTCCTTCTGGTTGTAGCCAGAGATTTGGGGAGTTGGAGCTTCCCTCAAGTTGTAGCCTGAGAAACTAGGGGGTTGGAACCTCCTTCCAGTTGCAGCTGGAAAACAAAGGAAGTTGGTGCTTCCAATGAATGCAATTCTTCAATACATATAAGAAAAATCATTCCATGGTTTTCTCTCGATTTGGGTTTCCACGTAAAACACTGGTGTACTGTGTATGTGTGTGATTGTTTATTTATTACTGCTCATTATTGGAAAATAATTCTACATTGATATAACATTTGAAGAAAAAGGATTATAATTACATTATTACTGATTCACCCCCCCTCTCAGTAATCCAACAGTCCTTAAGCCTTCTATTGTGTCGACCATCCCTGAGTCAGTATTGAATTACTTGTTACTCTAATCTACCTCAAATAGTTTTACTCGTTTCATGTCATTGATGGAGGATACATTAAGGCCTTCCTGTGATGAGTCTTTTCGTGTCGAATTCAACTCATTATCCAAGAATTAGACTTAGAAATGGATTGCCTTGGAACTTGCATGCCTTAATGGCAGGTTTCCTCACTTTTGACAGTGGGTTTTCATTATTGACCCCTGATTGGGAGATTCCACTGAGTGTTCGACTTCAGCTCACAAATTCCCACCCGTTGGATTGTACTAGTGTACGTTGGGAGTCATTGACATTAATGGTGATTTGCCTCGCACTTGTTAATAGTATTCATTAATGACCGGTAATCAAGTGATTTCTACCATGTTCGACTTCAACACATCTATTCACATCGTTAGTTTTGTACTATATAGTGATGGAGATGAAGACCCTGAATCTTTTATGATAGACTTAGGTTGCATTGGAGTATATTCATATTGTACTGTTTCATAGATCCACATTGTATGTCTCATGGCTATGTTCAAATTTTTGTCTTTAACACATATATCCACAATGTATTTTTGGTGGCTATGTTTAGATTTGAGTCATAATGGCATGGATCCACAGTGTATGTTTGGTGGCCATGAATTGTATTACTTGACATGAATATTTTCATGTCAACATTTATGCTTTGAGTCATTTGTATTCTGAGTATGGGAATGCCTACCTTAGTGATGATATATTATTGTGCTATATTTCCTTGTTTGTTGGCAGGTTTTCGACCAATGTGTTCCTTGTTCCCTACACACACTTGACAAAGTATTTAAACTATCACTCTGTTCTAGCTGCATACTTTGGGGGGCTCTCTGTTACACATTATTTTCATCACCCTTATGACTGTTAATGATGCAAACCTATTTGTTTCCTTCAGAGAGGCCAGTGGCTTGAATTCCTGAAGAAATAAGGGAGACAAACTTTGCCTGAGAGAAGAAGTTGTATTTTACTTTGTAAAAACCCTATTAAGGAGGATCGCCACATGATGCACTATACATAGGGTACAAAGATTCATGATCACCACACCCTGCTCTAAATCTAGACTACGATGTCTCTGCAGGATGCACTATAGCTAGGGTGCGATGATCTTCGTACGTGGAAAAAAAAGCATTTTCTAGATGCTTCTAGAAGGAGAAGCTTCTATGGTGAGGTGGCCTCTGAACAGTTTGGATCTTACTCACTTTCATGATTTAGTGGGATCATCCTAACCTCCTCATCTTATCCTCTTCATCTTATAAAAGGGGAGGATCTCTCATAGAGAAAGTTAGAAGGGAAATTTGGCTTGAAATTGTTAGCTTGGTTAGAGTGGCTTTGAGCTTTTCTTTGTCAAGATAGATTGTAAGTAGCTATCAGATCTACGGTCTCAGAATCCATGGATTAGAAGTGTGTGGTAAGAAAGGAACTGTTGGAAGGAAGCTAACAACATCAAGGCATCTGATTATATCTTTCTTCCACATTCTTTAATACACATATATTTTTCTTTCCTATATGAATGTTATTTGTTCATATTGTATGATTCCTTGATCACGTACATAGTTTCATATCAAATAGACTCTGTTTTTCTTGTATCCATTGGTTTTTGTTTCTTTGCAAACATTTCTTCATAAGCCTCACGACAGAGCTTGGATTGCATTGGGGAAGTTGGATCTTCGATATTTAAAAGGTATGTTCTAGATCCATTTCTAATTTGATAATTGAAATATAAGGAAAGAGTAGTGTACTGTCTTGTTTTGTTCTAGTTTCATAGTGAAGATAACGGTATTGATTTGTGTCCGCACTTAAAAATTATCCTGATAACAACTCTACTAGATCTAAATTGTTTAGACCCAGAGCAGTCCTCTGACCCAGATAATTTAATTACCAGTCAAACTGGTAGTTGGGAAGTCTTCCTCAAGAGTCAATAAAGATATGATCATAGTACCCATCTGTAAACTTCCTGACCTAACCCATGAAATTGGGAATTGGACCCACAAAATCATGTTGAGGAAGGAAAGAAAATGAAGGAAAATCTAGGATAGAGGGGAGGATGCAAGAGGAATGGGTCTGGTGACCATTTTCTGAAGAGGGATAGCATGTGAAACTCTCTGGTTCTGAAGAGAACTAAAAAACAAATTTGTTTCTAGGTACATGAATTTCTGGGAAGCATCTTCTAACCAAGTTGATAAACATGGTTGTAGAGAAGATGAGTGATTGATGAAGCAGACATTGCACACCCCCTTTCTTGGTGGAGATAAAAATGATTTTCCAAGTTCCCGTGGGAAGAGGATAGTGACCTCCATCACTGACAGTTGCTGAACAGAAGGAATAATTTCTCTAAGAGAATCATGTTCTAGCTAGGAGGTGGCCAATGGTAAATCCTTCCAGGAGTTGTTGTGCCTATGGTTGGGTGGAAAAGGGTACCCCTTTCAGCAGTTGCAACACTTTCTGGGTTCTAGATAAGTGTTTCTCTAAGCCTTGTATTGTTCTCGATTAATTTATTTTACAATATGAATTCTATGAAATTTATGAATGATGGAGTTATACATTGTTTAAATAAGAGAATTATGATGCTGATGTGCTAGTGACTGAGAAATATGAAGTGGAGTCTGAAAATCACCTCTATTGTTGATTTTACCTTCTTCTTGTACCTGTCTAGACAAAGAAAGTATTAGTGATAGGTATCCATTCATATTTGGAATGGAATATGGGTGGATCACCTGCACAAGAACATATATGTCAGACAGTTGGCTTAGGTTGATGGATAGTTGGTATGGATTGTTGGTTTTCATTGATGTCAACCCTTGAAGAGTGATATTGTAGATTGATGTCAACCCTTAGTGATTGATGTCAACCCTTGAAGAAAGTCTAGTAGCGAATCCCGATAACACAAAGGTTTGGGTAATGGACTCAAGACTGTTTAATATATAATGGTATGAGTTTTAATATATTTTAAGGTAATACTATTCTATATGGATAGTACATGTCATTCCATTTTCGGTGGTATGTGGAACGTCACATAACTCCTCATGGTTAGAGAGTTATGACCATGAGAATTTGGAGAACCCAAGTTTGGGTAATGGACCCAAGTTTGTTTGATGGATAATGGTATGATTTTTGATATATTTTCAGGTAAGACTATTCTATATGGATAGTACATCTCATGCCATTTCTGGTGGCATGTGGAACATCACATAACTCCTCACGGTTTGAGAGTTTTAGCCTTACGAAGTTGGAGGACCCTCATATGTTGGCTTGAAGCCCCAAAAGGTCAAAGAAGTCAAAGAGATTGCAAAGAAGAAATTATTATTTAAATGATAAAGTAAAGTGACAAATTCAAGAAGGATTATTTAAATAATAAAGCGAAGTGACAAAATCAAAGAAGATTATTTAAATGATAAAGTGTGGTGACAAAGTCAAGGAAGAATATTTAAATAATAAAGTAATGGATAACTTTCTAATTATGGAAAGTGGTTAACCCTAAAAATGAGAAAAATAGGTTAAGTGACCTAGAAATTGGTTAAGTGACCTAGAAATGGGTTAAGTGACCTAGAAATGAGTTAAGTGACCTAGAAGATGCTTCTAAGGAAGATATTTGGAGAGTAAAAATAAGAGACAAGGTTCTCTCATTTTATATCACACTTGAGCATATTGAATATCTATAGGTGACTGAGGTAACCAAAATATATAAAATCCAAATTTTAGAGGGAAGGTGAACAAAAGAAGGCCGAAATTCAAGGGAGGATAAATTCTTTTGATGATTCTTTCTAAGGTATGTTATTTACAGGTCATATCACCATTTTCGAAATAACTTTTTTTCTAGAATGATTCAGACCGTGAAATTGATAGGCCATTGAGGAAACATATCCAAGTATCTGTGGTAAAACATTCAGCTTGTGGGTTGTTGTATTTTTGGAGTTATAATCCGTGGAAAATAGGGTTTGTGGCTAGTCCTGAAACTCATCTAAAACAAGTGTTTCGGGTAAAAATGTCATAACTTATTCATAACAGATACAAATTGAGTAAGCCCAAATATGTTGGTTATATTACACTCTTTAGTATGCTTTGTAATAGTTTCATATTGATTCAACAAATATTCTGTGTGGGGCATGCTCTACAAGGTCGCTCTCTAGAATAAACCATAATTCAACAAGGTATGCCATTTTTGCTATAATTCCTTTTTTGAGAGGTTCCAAGTAGTGACACTTGATTAATTACATAAAACATACTGAAGAACATCGTGTATCATTTTTAGTGCTTTATTTATTACAGGTACATAGTTATGATTATTTCAAGTCAGGGTTGTTGACTAATCCAAAACTAGTCATGTGAGACTAAAGTAAAGTTTGATGAAAATACTAGTTTGCAGGTATGTGATCATATACACCAGGTATATTACGGAGTTACAAATCATATTTGGATGATGAAATTGATGATGACTTTTGGTTGAGGTACATGTTGGGTACATGGTTGAGACAAGTAGTTGATGAGTTGACACATACATGAGGTGTATAGTTGATGATGTTGGTACATCTTGATGAGTCATAGTTTATGAGTAGTTGATACATGATTGGTACATACTTGGTACATGGTTGGAGGTACTTGTTAGTATTATTGTTGACACATGGTTTATGGATGATGTAGCATACTTGTATTGGTATATTATTAGAAGCACATATTGATCTTGGTGATGATTATGAGTTGTTGTGTTATGGTTGGTTGATGCACATCTTTGAGAGTTGTCTTGGTGATTGATATTGGTGAGAAGATCTGATTTGGTTGATAACATTGATGAGATAGGTTGTTGTGATAGGTTGTTTGGATAGGTTGTTGTGAGAGGTTATTTGTACAGGTTTGGTGCATGGTTGATGCACTTGTTCATGGTACAGGTTGGTGCATGGTTGATGCACTTGTTTATGGTACTAGTTGATTACAGGTTGATTAGTACATGTTGATAGTAGTATATCTTAGAATGATAGTGTGACAGTGGTTCCATCATTCTACTTATACTTCAGGGTGGTTGGACGGGGAAAGGACAGGTGGTTGTAGCCACCTTTCAATTGTAGCTGAAGAACATAGGGGGTTGTAGCCTCCTTTTGGTTGTAGCCAGAGAATAGGGGAGTTGGAGCTTCCCTAAGGTTGTAGCCTGAAAAACAAGGGGGTTGGAGCCTTCTTCTAGTTGCAGCTGGAAAATAAAGGAAGTTGGTGCTTCCAATGAATTTAATTCTTCAAGACATATAAGAAAGAACATTATGTGGTTTTCTCCTGCTTTGGGTTTCCACGTAAAACGCTGGTGTACTGTGTATGTGTATGATTGTTCATTTGTTAATTGATTATTTACTTTGCAGTTATTGGATGATAATGCTAAATTGATATAACACTTGGATTATATGGTTAAAAAGGACTAAATTTCTCTATTATTGATTCACCCCCCCTCTCAGTAATCCAACAATTGGTATCAGAGCCGGTTCCTTCAGGAAACAGTTTAACCACTGGAAGGAGATCATGGATTATTCTGAGAATGGAGTACCAATGTTTAATGGTCATAATGGTTTTAAGTATGAGATGTGAAGCACAGGGATGGAATTATTTTTACAGGCACATGGACATTATATTTGGCTATCAATTGTTACATGATATGATAGTTCAAAAAGGGCAAAGAATGTAGTCAAGAAGAAATTGAGGAAGAATAAAAAAATAACAATGGATTTCATCTGGGAAGGATTACCTAATCCGGTAAGAGAAAAGGTTGGTAAATGTTCATCAAAAAAATAACTTTGGGATAATTTACATGACATATATTATTCACCCATTGGAGATTCAGAAAATGCCAAAGAAGATGCATATATAGAACAAGAAGAAAGATTCTCATCATGTCAAACAGATTCAGAAAATGAAGAGTATGAAGACACAAAAGTTGATTACAAAGAAAAACTGATCAGTGAAATTAAATATCTAAAGAAAGAAAGAGAAGAAAACAAGTCATCCAAGAAAGAATTGATGAACCAAAAGGAAAGTGTTCAAGGTTCCAAAAATGATTAGCAGGTCATAAATAATTTAAGAGCTCAACTAGAAGAGGCCAGAAGAATTGAAGAAACTCTAGAATATCAAAAGAAATGTTTAGAAGCCAACATAGAAGCACAAAAGGAAGAAGTATAAAAGAGAGAAAATATATTGATGTATCATCTCAAGGAAAGAACCAATGAATCAAACCAACTTGAGGAAGAGTTTGGTCAAGAAGAGATAAGACTAGAAGAAGAAATAATTACATTGAAAATCCAACTTGAAGAAGCAAAGAGAATAGAAGAGGTCACGAAGTCTCAGATAATGAAGAAAGAAGAAGAGGTTGAGAATATTGAAGAATAAGTTTTCACATTGAGAAGTAAAATCGTCAAGCTCAACAAGAAGGTTGATGAGACAGAAACATCCACATTAGTTATAGAGAATGAAGAGAAACACTCTAGGTTGCTAGAAAAGAAGAATGAAGAAAATATAAAGAGTTATGCAGAAGTACTCAAAGGAAGGAATCATGGTCAACTAGAATTTAAGAAAAGTATTGAAGATACATCTTCAATAAGACCATCCATGTTCAAGACACAAAGAAACTTCAATCATGATCATGATCATTCAAGGCAAAAATTAGAAGGACTACGCCAAAAAGAATATCATTCACTCCCAGGTATGCAAATTTATTTTATGGTCATTGTTTTTATTGTACTAACTTTGGACATAAGGTTGCATGTTGCAGGGATTATAAAAGAAATGTTCAAGCAATAAATTCCTATGTGGCCCCATGTAACATTGAATGTTACAAATGTCATAACTATGGACACATAACTAGTGATTGTAGAAGCATGATCGATATTTACATGAAAGAGAACACTGATATACGATGTAAGAAAGTATGGATAAGAAAACATGAAGAATAGGTGAACAAAGACCAGGTCCCGGAGATCACAAGATTGGAAATAAAATGAGATGAAGAAAATTCTATAGAGAAAAATAAAGATGTCAGATACATGAAGGTTTGGAAAATAACTGAAAGAAAAGAAGGACAGGTAAATAAGGAATAGGTTCAAGAGATTGTACTTTCATTCATTGTAGTGAAAGATGGATCCACAGACAGGAAGAAAGAAGTCAGAGCTCAGAGAGATTATGAATCTACCAATGAAGATGATGATGAATCTACCAATGAAGATGATGATGAATACACATCAGATCAGGAATTGTTTTGAGCCATCCGTCTTAGAGGCTCCCAAGTAATATGAATATTAGATGGGGGGAGTATATGCGATAGATGTGACAGACCAAAGAACCGTCCTTCGAGAAACTTGTAGAGTTTGATAAGACAGATTCAAAGCAATCAATTAGCAGAAGTACAATTTGATAGATTAATCAATACTTCATGATAGTATAGTGATAAATGGGTTAGCATTATGGAAAGTTGTGCAAGTAGAGTCTTGGAAAGTATGGATAGAGATGGATTCGTAAGAACACTTAGCAAGTTTGGACAAACATATGATAGTGGACGAGAGCATGGATTCATAGATTGGTTTAGAGAGTGGTTTAGAGACAAAGGAACATTATCATAATGGATGATAATTACACAAGAAATGGCTAGAACAATGCTAATGGATTCCAAATTGACATATATTTTTTGGACACATGCAGTGCATACATTAGTTCACATTCAAAACATAGTAATTCTCATAATCAACAATGACAAAACTCCCTACGAACTATGGAAAGGAATCACAGACAAAAGCCTCTACATCAAGGTAACTCAAGGTAATATTTTATTAATTGAAATGTATGTTGATGATATTGTTTTGGAAGTACTAATGACAGGTTAAGCCAGAAATTTGCAAAGGATATGCATAATGAATTTGAAATGTCATTACTTGGAGAACTATCCTTCTTTTTGGGTCTTCATATATGTCAAAGAAACCAAGGAATTTTTATTTCTCAAACTAAGTACATCAGAGAAATGCTAAAGAGGTTCAAATGGAAGATTGCAAACCAGTTACCACTCCTATGCAAACCAGTTGCAAGTTGAGCAAAGATGATGATTCAAGTCTACAGACCAGAGGCAATACAGGTCAATGATTGGTAGCTTACAACTATATCTGACAACATCCAGACCAGATGTAATGTAGGCAGTTGGACAAGTGGCACGATTTCAAGCAGCACCAAAGGAATCACATGTATTAGCAGTGAAGAGGATTTTCATATATCTCAAAGGAACAAAAGAGTTTGGATTATGGTATCCAAAAGGAAAGGATCTATCACTTATTGCCTACACAGATGCAAATTGGGTAGGTTGCATTGATGATCGACGAAGCACCAATGGAGAAACATTCTACTTGGGTGAGTGTTCAGTATTTTTGCTAAGAAACAAACAATCATTAATATCCTTATCTACAACCGAGTCATATTATATTGCAACAACAACATGTTGTACACAGGTTCTATGGATGAAACAAACTTTGACAGATATACAGGTTGAGTATGATGAGCGCATTCCAATCTATTGTGATAATACAAGTGCCATCAATATCTCAAAAAACCTGGTGATGCACTCCAATACGAAGCACATTCCAATAAAGTATCACTTTCTATGGGAACAGGTTGCAGAGAAGAACATCAGAGTTGAATATGTGGGAACAAAAGAGCAAGTGGCATACATATTTACAAAACCGTTTCCACGGGAATCCCTTGAGTATCTTCTCCAGAGACTAGGAGTAATTTCTACTCCAAAATAAATGCTTTTTAATGCTTATATTATATGTCTTATATGTACACGAGGAAGCACCATAAATAGGACAAAGGGGGAGAGATTTATCAGATGAAAAGGTAAATGCTTGGAGAGAGAGCATAGAGGCATTTTTCCAAGGGGAGAGATTGTCACAAGGGAAGAATGAGCGATGTTAATTCAGAGTGATACCATTTGTCAAATGGGGAGATATTATTCATATGAAGGGAAAGAGAGTAATCAGAGGATTATAAACACAAAGAAAAATCAAAGGCACGTAGACAGGGGGAGCAGCCCCAAGGAGAGTTCCATCAGGGGGAGAAACCCCAAAGGGAGATACTCTTTTCCATTGATGTCAAAGGGGGAGAGATAGAAATGTTTATAAATAGTATAATCATGAATGTTATCATGACTAAGTGTTTCCATCAATGTTGGTGTTGCCATCAATGCCAAAGGGGGAGATTCTCAGACAATTGGCTTAGGTTGATTGATAGTTGGTATGGATAGTTGGTTTTGATTGATGTCAACCCTTGGAGAGTGATATTGTAGATTGATTCCAACCCTTAGTGATTGATGTTAACCCTTGAAGAAAGTTTAGTAGTGAATTCCAATGGCACAAAGGTTTGGGTAATGGACCCAAGACGGTTTCATGTATAATGGTATGAGTTATAATATATTTTAAGGTAATACTATTTTATATGGATAGTACATGTCATTCCATTTCTGGTGGTATGTGGAATGTCATATAACTCCTCACGGTTAGAGAGTTATGGCCATGAGAAGTTGGAGAACCCAGGTTTGGATAATGGACCCAAGTTTGTTTGATGGATAATGTTATGAGTTTTGATATATTTGTAGGTAGGACTATTCTAGATGGATAGTACACATCATGCCATTTCTGGTGGTATTTGGAACGTCACACAACTCTTCACGATTTGAGAGTTACGACCTTATGAATTTGGAGGACCCTCATATGTTGGCTTGAAGCCCCAAAAGGTCAAAGAAGTCAAAGAGATTACAAAGAAGAAATTATTATTTAAATGATAAAGTAAAGTGACAAAGTCAAGAATGATTATTTTAATAATAAAGTGAAGTGACAAAACCAAAGAAAATTATTTAAATGATAAAGTGAGGTGAAAAAGTCAAGGAGGAATATTTAAATGATAAAGTAATGGAGAACTTTCTAATTATGGAAAGTGGTTAACCCTAAAAATGAGGAAAATAGTTTAAGTGACCTATAAATGGGTTAAGTGACCTAGAAATGGGTCAAGTGACCTAGAAGATGCTTCTAAGGAAGATATTTGGAGAGTATAAATAGAGGAAAGACTCTCTCATTTTATATCACACTTGAACATATTGAATATCTATAGGTGAATGAGGTAACCAAAGGATATCTAAGCCTAATTTTAGAGGGAAGGTGAAGGTGAAGGATAACGTTTTTTATAGAATTATTAAAATTGTGAAATTGATAGACCATTGAGGAAATATATCCAATTATCCGTGGTAAAAAATTATGCTTGTGGGTCGTTGTATTTTCGGAGTCACACTCCATGGAAAATATGGTTTGTGGATAGTCTTGAAACTAGTCTAAAAAAGGTGTTTCGGGTAAAACGTCATAAATTCTTCATAACATATCCAAATTCAATAATACCAATTTTCTTGGTTAGAGTACAGTATTTATTATGATGTGTAACATTTTCAGATTGATTCAACAAATATTCCATGAGGGGCACGCTCTACAAGGTCTCTCTCGAGAATAAGCTAGAATTCAGTAAGGTATGCCATTTTTTCTATAAATCCTTTTCTAAGAGGTTCCAAGTAGTGACACTTGGATGAATTGCATAAAACACACTGAAGAACATTGTGTATCATTTTTAGATATTTATTCATTACATGTACATAATTATGATTATTTCAAGTCAGGGTTGTTGACTAATCCAAAACTAGTCATGTGAGACTAAAGTAAAGTTTGATGAAAATGCTAGTCTCTTGTTGTTAAAGTTAAGGAAGGTTTTTAGTTATGTGATCATATACACTAGTTCTATTACAGAGTTACAAATCATATTTGGATGATTAAAATGATGAGGGATTTTGGTTGAGGTACATGTTGGGTACATGGTTGAGACAAGAAGTTGATGAGTTGGCACATACATGAGGTGTATAGTTGATGATGTTGGTACATCTTGATGAGTCATAACTGATGAGTAGCTGATGCATGATTGGTACATACTTGGTACATGGTTGGAGGTACCTGTAAGTAGTATTGTTGACACATGGTTTATGGATGATGTAGCATACTTGTATTGGTATATTATTAGAAGCACATATTGATCTTGGTGATGATTATGAGTTGTTGTGTTATGGCTGGTTGATGCACGTCTTTGAGAGCTGTCTTTGTGATTGATCTTGGTGAGTAGATCTGACTTGGTTGATAACATTGATGAGACAGGTTGTTGTGATAGGTTGTTTGGACAGGTTGTTGTGACATATTATTTGTACAGGTTTGGTGCATGGTTGATGCACGTGTTCATGGTACAGGTTTTGTACAATTTGGTGCATGGTTGATGCACTTGTTTATGGTACAGTTTTATTGGTACAGGCTTACAATAGAATATCTCACAAAGATAGTGTGACAATGGTTCCATCATTCTACTTATACTTCAGGGCAGTTGGACGGGGCAAGGAAAGGTGGTTGTAGCCACCTTCCAATTTTAGCTGGAGAACATAGGGGGTTTTAGCCTCCTTCTGGTTGTAGCCAGAGAATAGGGGAGTTGGAGCTTCCCTCAAGTTGTAGCCTAAGGAACAAGGGGGTTGGAGTCTCCTTCCAATTGTAGATGGAAAACAAAGGAGGTTGGTGTTTCCAATGAATGTAATTCTTCAAGACATATAAGAAAAAACATTATGTGGTTTTCTCTTTCTTTGGGTTTCCACGTAAAACACTGGTGTACTGTGTATGTGTATGATTGTTCATTTTTTCATTGCTTATTTACTCTGCAGTTATTGGATGATAATGCTAAATCGATATAACACTTGGATTATATGGTTAAAAATGATTAAATTTCTCTATTACTGATTCACCCCCCCTCTCAGTAATCCAATAATATATGTGTATGAAAAAAACTGAGTATTAAAGGGAGATAACAAGTGTTCTAGATAAATGGAAATTTATCCTTTGCTAAATTATCTCAGGAACTTAGGTGAATTTATGAGTATATTTCAATTAAAAATTATTTTAACCTATCTCCTTACTTCTTAGTTGTTTGTGTTCTAAAAGAATAATTTGGGTGTAATTGTTGAGGATGATCTACATTTATAGCCCATCTTCTGTTTCTAGTGAGAATAGACAAAACAACTAAAACCTTTACAGAAAAAAAAAAAAGATAAACTTTCTGCCTAAGGCTAATTATGATCTAAAGGTTCTCTCGAGTTATGTATTAGAATACTTAGTAAATAATAGACTTCATAATTGTATTTGGGCTTTAAGGAAATATTCCAAATGTTATTAAACATTAAAATTCATTATAAATGAGGAATTTCCTAAATTTGTTAAATACAAAAGGTCCAAAAACCTCATTTGGACCTAAAAAAACTTTTATGCTAATTTTGGACATTAATAAACAATTATGCTAAACTTGTGTTAAAGTTCCTACAAATTCGGGAGGGATCCCCTTAATTTTTGGTGGGCAGTGAATCCTACTAGAAATACCAAATTTTATTGTGAAGAAAATTCTTGCCTTAGGACCAATTTCCTTAAATCTAGGTAAGGAAAGTAAAGCTCGGTAAGAAGGATAAAGTTAACTCTTTTACCTGTGAGGAAGGGAAATTATAAATCATATTTTAAATGGAGAAAAATTTCTTCCTGAATATGATTTTATTTTATTATTCTAAAAGTCTGGAAAATAAGAAATGGTTTTCATTTCCTTTTAATTATAGGTTTATTTAAATAAAATTTCAAATTAAACCTTGACTTTGAATATGTGTGTGTGTGTGTGCATGTGTGTTAATAAACCCATGATTATTCTCCTTGATCATTTCTTAGCACACTTCGGAGCTTCATGACTTTGGGACTCCAAAGGTTTGAAGTGGAGAGTGAACTGGAGAATGACCTGAAGGCCAGAGGAATTACATGCTAAATGGGATTAGTCCACCCATGCTCAACCTCTTAATAATTTCGTAATTATTGGGATTTCTAGAATTGGGAGTGATGGACGCGTGAGGTTATTGTTACTATATATATTGATAATTTATGAAACCTGGGCATGAATTGTAATGGGTTTTATTATAAAATTTATATATTAAAATAAACACATGGACGAGACCAAATCCTTTTTTCCATTTTAAATTATTATCTAATGTGTAATGTATGCATGTGGGACTTCGGGACTTCAGAGCTTCATGATGTTGAAGTAACGGGGTTGTGATAACTCCCAAAGGATTATGCCGCAGAGTCTCCTTGGGAAAACATTTAATGGAATGGAGAGTATGTTAAAGGTCCGAAGTAGTTGACCCGAATTTTCTCCCCCATTCTAATATTAAAATATAATATTGGGGATTTATTAAACCTGGGCACAATTCTCAAGGAGGCGTTTTCCAATAAATATATTATAATAATAAAAATTTTATTATAATAATATTTGCATGTGGACGAGGAAAATCCTTTTCCCTTTTTAAATTTAATATTTAATACATAACACATATAAGTGTGAACCCTTCAGGACTTCGGGACTCCGGGAGTCCGAGACTTTGGGGCTCTGAGAGTCCAGGGCTTCAGGACTCCAAGATGTTTGGGGTGATAAAGTGAACAAGATAAAAGGGCCGAAGTTCTGAACCTACCTATCCTGTTCCAATGTTTGCATAAATACTGATATAAACATTAAAGGTAATTAATTATATTATAATCTAATATAATTAATTATATTTGCATCACTTTATAATATAAGTGGGACCCTCTCCAGAACTTCCGCATTCTAGAGATTTTGGTATGTTCATAAAAGCATGAAGAGTAATTACATCGAAGTCCAGAGACTTAGTTGTTAATTGATATTAATAACCCTACGTGCGTCTTTGATATATTTAATTATATTATAATATAATTTATAAAAGAACAAATCAGTAATATGATTTTACTATGAGTTAATGTGACGAGGATTTAATATAACAATTAACACTAATCCACCCTGAATTGTGGGATTCCCAAGGTAATTTAGGCCAAGTAAAAACATAATTTATAGGGTTAAATAAATTTTAATGAAGATTAATGATCCCTAATAGGGATTAAATAAATGATTAAATGATCAACAAAGAGAAGAATTTTATCATGATAACAATTGATTAAATTAATAGGCATATAAGAGTTATACAAGCATCAACCTCTGGTTGGGTGAGCCTTGGTATGCTATGATGATGTGGCATGCTGGGTGATAGGGAGCCATGTGGATTCCACATGGCGGTGAGAGACTCTAGCCAATGAAGGCCCAAAGAACTTTGAAGGACCATAACTTGTGATCCAGAACTTAGATCTGGACAAAATTATAGTCATTGGAAAACCCTTGTTGAATCGAAGGCGATGTAATCCTAGTTACAGGGATTCGATATGATTGAGAAAAGTGAAAAATTTATACCCCATCCCTCAAAAAGGTACTTAGGGGTAAGGTGTGTGACAAAGTGGTATCAGAGAAGGAAAACACACTTGACCGGCTTGGACTTATAAACGAGTTGAACACAATTTTATTAGAGAAATTTTAAGGGGTAACACCCTATTTTACCCCATCCTTAAGAGATTATTTAAAATCTATTACTGAAGAAAGGAATGAAACTTTATGTTGTTGTTACATGATTTTAGAAATATGAACTGTGTGTTGCTAATGAAGTTGATTTCACCTTACAAGTTGCATGTGATGTTCATAAACTAGTAGATAATTAACTAACAAAAAATGTTTTATCAGCACTCAAACAGTGAGTGGACAACAAGAAAAACTAAAATGTAAAGAATGGTGACACACCATGAGTTGGGGGAAACCTCCCACAATAGAGAAGAAAAATTTGATGAGAGGAGGGTGGTGGAAACCCCTCTGGATTTGGTTGAAACTGTAAGAATCCTCATGGCACAATTACAGAGTTGTAAGGAAGATAATGAAAGGCTGATAAAAGAATAGGAAAAAAAAACCGAAATTAATGCATGTGTATTGCAAATCTTATCAGATATACAAAGGAAGCTACAACATGGGTCAGTTTCCAGTAATGTGGATAGATAACATACTAAGAAAACCCAAATTCCACATGAGATACAAAATCATGGTCCTGAAAGTATCCACACAAGGAGAAGCACCTCAAAGAAGGCCCAACATTGAACCAAGATACATGCTAATGCCAAGGATTCAACTGAAGAATCCTCTAGTGAGGGAACTGACAACTCCAAGGAGTTGTTTATTAGTGAGGCTATTTCACATTATCATAGTAGAAGAAAGAGGAGGAAACATTCCAAGAGCCATGACCCTAAAGATTTTAAGAAAGCCAAACCACCCACTTTCGATGGAGAAATTAAAAAGGGAGAAGAAGCATAAGTTTGGCTACTTGGCTTGAATAAGTACTCCAAAGTCCATGACTAATTTAAAAACTTAAAGGACTGAATAACCATTTTCAACTTGAATGGAAAGGCTTCCATTTGGTTGGAGGACCTTAGGAATGTGAAAGGAATCCATGAGAAGGATTTTTCATGGAAATAATTTGAGAAATACTTTAAGAAGAAGTACCTATCTGAAATATACTATGACGAAAAGACCAAGGATTTCTATGAACTCAATCTAGGACAGATCACAATAGATGAATATATCTACAAATTTATTGCGCTGATGAGGTATTTTCCTACATAAAGGATTAAAAGGTAAATATGCAATGATTTATTAGTGGGCTGCATTAGTCCTTCCGGTACAGAATTGAGTTTGATGAACCTAATACTTTAGAAGAAACTATTCGAAAGGCAAGGTACTTCTTTGAGATTCAAGAACAAGGAAGAACCTCATAAGGATTGGAAGAAGAAAATTAAATTGGAATTCAAGAAGAAGGGGTTTAAATCCTCAATATTTAAGAATCATGGGAAAATCTCTAAGATGATCCTTCCTACTAAAAGTGTGTATCAATAGAATTTTCCATCTCAGATGTAACATCCCGCTCTGGCGCACTGACAAAACTTATTATTTGAGGACACTTGCTCACAAGTGATCTGGATTTTTATGATGATGAACCACTTAACCTTGATGATGATGCGTCATGATTGATGACAGGATGTTTTACTATTGCT
>ML807139.1:278262-297396 GCA_009831015.1 Picea engelmannii
GCACGAGGGACGTCTCCGAAGCGGGCGTGTGGCTAAGGTATGATTTTAATTGGTAAGTAGAAAGAGTTTTATATTCGGAAAAATTATTGTTATTGGTAAGAATATGATGAGATTGTTGGCCTTATATATCGCATTTTCGTTCAACACTGATATTGTAGAGTTTGTTATATTTTGATCATGCGCCACTTTCAGTCATGATGTCATGTGTTTTTGCATTGATATGAATTATGTGATGTTGTAAAATTCTTATTGTACTTCGTTGATTAGAGACGTAACAAAAGGGGTCGTTACATCAGATTTGTAATAAACCCTTTAGATCGACCCCAGGAAAGACTGATAATACAAAGAGAGAACCCTTGAAATGTTAGGGTTCTGGAGAAGAATTTTTTTTGAGGGACTTCCCACATAGGAAACAAGACAAAAAGAGGATCTACAACATATAGGAGGTTACCACAGTCAATGATGTGGCTAGGATCATGCCACGGATTTATGCATCCCTGGATAGTAGACAAGTTGACAACCAAGCTTCAGTAATGGAGATCAAAGGTATGATTGTCAACCATATAGTTTCCATTTTAATTGACCCTGGTTCTAATATGAGTTATGTTGCCCCTCAAACTGTTGATAAATGTAAATTGAAACAAGTAAAACAAGCTAAATCATGGCTAGTACAACTAGCCATTGGAACAAAAAGAAAGGTGACAGAGGTCATACCCACATTCCAATTCATTATGAATGGATTACCCACGTAAGAAACCCTAAACATGCTCCCTTTATGATCTTATGACCTGTTGATTGGCATGGACTGATTGGTTTATGATAAATCCAAGTTGAACTATTATAATACAACATTGGAGTGTGAATATGACGAAGGGGGAAAAACAACCCTACAAGGAATTCAAAATCCCATCTCAATGAGACAAATATCATCCCTTCAAGTGAAGAAGTATTTCATAAAAGGATGTCCTTTGCATGAAATGCAAGTGTTGAACTCTATTGAGGACAATAAACCAAGCCTATAGGACCATCCTATATTAAGAGAGTATAAATATGTGTTTCCATAAGAGGTACCAGGTCTACCTCCAAGAAGAGATGTTGATTTTTCAATAGAACTTGTACCTGGAGTGGTGCGAATGTCTAGAGCACCCTATAGAATGAGTACACCATATCTAGTTGAGCTAAAACTATAGATAAAGGATATGTTGGACACAGGTTACATTCAACCTAGTGTGTCTCCTTGGGGAGCACCAAATTTGTTTGTGAAGAAGAAGGAAGACACACTCAGGCTTTGCATAGATTATAGACAACTCAACAAGATGACTATTAAGAAAACGTATCCCTTGCCAAGAATTGATGAGTTATTTGATCAATTAAGGAGAGATACAATTTTCTCCAAGATTGAATTGAGGTCTAGATACCATCACGTCCGAATTAAGGATGAAGACATCTGCAAAAAAACCTTTAGGACAAGGTATGGGTACTATGAATTTGTGGTGGTGCCATGGGCTTACCAATGCACCAACACCATTTATGTGTTTAATGAATAATGTTCTCAAAAATTTCTTGCACAAATTTGCATTTGTTTTCATTGATGATAGCCTAATCTATTCTAAAATTAGGGAAGAGAATGAAGAACATCTCAAGTTAGTGCTTCAAGTGATGAGAGAGCACAAACTCTATGCAAAGCTTAGTAAGTGTGACTTCTTCCAAAAACAAGTCCATTACTTAGGCCATGTTATCTCTGAAGAAGGAGTGACAGTTGAACTTGACAAGATCAAATCCATTATGGATTGGCCTACCCCAAAGGATGTCTCTCATATCATATCCTTTATGGACCTAGTAGGATACTTTATGAGGTTCATAAAAAGGTTTTCCAAGATTGGTTATCCAGTCACCTCCCTTCAAAAAAAGGGAGTTAAACTCTTTTGGACAATAGAGTGTGAAGAGGGTTTTCAGCAGTTGAAACACCTGTTAACCAATGCATATGTGCTAAAAATTGCAAACCCAAACAAGGATTTACTTGTGTCTACATATGCATGCAAGGAAGGACTCAAAGGAGTACTCATGCAGGAAGGGAATGTGAGTTGCTATGAATATACAAAATTGAATGAACATGAAATCAATTATGTGACACATGAGTTAGAATTGGTTTCCATTGTAAATGATTTAAAATTTTGGAGGCATTACCTCCTAGGAAGAAGATTTGTACTTATGATAGACCATAGTGGGATGAGATATTTGTTCGACCAACCCAAACACAATGCTAGATAAGCTAGGTGGATGTATCTCCTTAGTGAGTTTTATTTTGAAATCAAACATATTAAAGAAAAATAAAATAGGGTGGTTGATGCACTTAGTAGAAGTATCAAAGCGATTCACTTGGCATTTGTAAGCACCCGTGAACTAGAAATGAAGGAAATATTAAGAAGTGCACAAGAACCAGATGGATTTTTCAAAACTGTGAAATCATACCTAGAGCAAGAGCCCACGGGGATGAAGTATGAGGGCTATCAATTTTTTGAATGATGACCTACTAACTTACAAAAGTAGGTTGTATATTCCAAATTGTGATGAATTGAAGAGGTTCATAATGGATCAAATACATAAAATACCATATATTGGTCATCTTTGTTATCAGAAAATGTTCACAACCACTAAGAAACTGTTTTATTGTCCCGGAATGAAAAAAGACATAGCTGATTACTTAGCTAAATCTTTAGAATGTCAGTAGGTTAAGGAAGAGGAGAAACATCCAACAAGGCTGTTGCAGCCCCTACCAATTCTAGAATGGAAATGGGAAACCATCTCCACAGATTTCATCACAAGATTGCCTAAATCAACCAAGAAAAATGACACTATTATGGTAGTTGTGGAAAAGCTAAGCAAGGCTGCTCACTTTATACTCATAAATTCAACTTGCAAGGTGATAGATATTTCCAATACTTTCATGAAAGAAATATTTATACTACATGGCATGCCTAAGGAAATCATATCAGACAAAGATACAAAATTTACTTCAAATTTTTGAAAATATTTGTTTGTTGGTTTTGAAACTAAATTTCTATTTAGTACATCCTATCACCCTCAAACGAATGGGAAGACAGAGAGGGTAAAACAAGTGTTAAAGGACATGTTAAGGATGCATGTGATACAACAACCCAAGAAGTGGGAAGACTACCTACCAAGTGTAGAATTTTCTTATAACAATGGCTATCAAGAGTCATTGAAGATGATCCCTTTTGAGGCTCTCTATGGTAGACAATGCAATATTCCAATCAGCTGGAAGAACCCAATAGATAAAATTTCACTCGGGCCAGATATGCTAAAAGAAATGGAACAAAAAGTAGTTCAAATAAAACATAATTTGAAAATAGCTCAAGATAGACAAAAAATCTATGTAGCCAGAAAAGGGACTCATAGATAGTTCAAAGCAGGGGATCATGTGTATCTCTGAGTTAGGCCCAAAAAACTTTCCTTGAGAATGGGAACTTGCGCCAAGCTGACACCTCGGTTTTGTGGACTTTATTCCCTCCTGAAGATGCTTCCCTACAACCAAATGGAGAAAAATTCCCTCCTGAATATGATTTTATTTTACTATTCTAAAAGTCTAGACAATAGGAAATAGTTTTCATTTCCTTTTCATTGCAAGTTTAATTAAATAGAATTT
Source organism: Picea engelmannii (assembly GCA_009831015.1). Classification (NCBI taxonomy): domain Eukaryota; kingdom Viridiplantae; phylum Streptophyta; class Pinopsida; order Pinales; family Pinaceae; genus Picea; species Picea engelmannii. The sequence goes on from ML807139.1 coordinate 281,930, forward strand.
CAAATTAAACCTCGCCACACTTTTAATACATGCACATAAATGGTAATATATATATATTAATGTGTTAATAAACCCATGATTATTCGCCTTGATAATTTCTTAGCGCACTTCGAAGCTTTGGGACTTTATGACTCCGAAGGTTTGAAGTGGAGAGTGAACTGGAGAAAAACCCAAAGGCTGAAGGAATTACATGCTAAACGAGATTAGTCCACCCATGATCAACCTCTTAATAATTTTGTAATTATTAGGACTTTGGGCATCATTGGGAGTCACAGATGCGTNCCTGGGCACAAATTTTAAGGGGTTTATTATAAAATTTATATATTAAATAAACGCATGGACAAGATGGAATCCTTTTTCCATTTTAAATTATCATCTAATATGTAATGTATGCACGTGGGACTTCAGGACTTTTGGACTTCAGAGCTTCGGGATATTGAAGTGATGGGGTTGTGATAACTGCCGAAGGATTCTGGCCTGGAGTCTCCTTGGGAAAACATTTAATGGAAAATTCATAGTTATTAAGTACAAACTTTAATGGGATTATGGTATTTTAATATATTAAAATATTATAAAATCCTCAAGTGGATGAGGTCAACCTTTTTCCAAATAATTATATTATATGCATTTTATAACCCATAAGCGTGGGACCACTTCTAGGATTGGGGCTCCGGGAGGTTTGAAGAGTGGAGAGTGTGTTAAAGGGCCGAAGTAGTTGACCCAAATTTTATTCCCCATTCCAATATTAAAATACAATATTGGGAATTTATTAAACCTGGGTGCAATTCTCAAGGAGGCATTTTCCAATAAATATATTATAATAATAAATTTTTTATTATAATAATATTTGCACGTGGACGAGGAAAATCCTTTTCCCTTTTTAAATTAATATTTAATGTGTAACACATATAAGTGTGGACCCTTTGGGAGTTCGAGGCTTCGAGACTCCAAGATGTTTGGGGTGATAGAGTGAACAAGCTAAAAGGGCCGAAGGCCTGAACCTATCTATCTTGTTCCAATGTTTGCATAAATATTGATATAAACATTAAAGGTAATTAATTATATTATAATATAATATAGTTAATTATATTTGCATCACTTTATAATATAAGTGTGTTGGCATGTTTACTGGCAGGTGTGCTTGTCGTTGATGGAAAGATCAAAGTATGCAGCGATGGAAAAACAGGGACAACGTAAGCTCATAAGAGATAGTGTAGAGGTGCACAAAGAGTGCAAGAGTGTGCTTGTTTATTTGATGGAAAATAGGCAGGCAAGGAAGATCAACAGCGCAGGGATAATTGCATGGAAAGATCAGAAGCGTAAACTCCATTTTGGAGTTTCCGATACCGAGCATTGGAGGAGTCAAGGAAGCAACTCACGAAAAGAATGCCGAAATGGCGAAATGCGAAACACTAGAATACGTTGATCCGACTCCATTTCAGAGTTTTGGATACCGAGAGATTGAGAAGTTAATATTCGAGACTCTTCAACACAGGAGTCCTGGAGTTGCGAAATCCAGAATCCCAAAATCCTGAAAGAGGCACACCAACAAGAGTTTTGCAGAACAGGAAATAAATCCATTTCGGAGTCCCAGAATACCGGGAGTTGAAGTGTCGAAACACTTCACCACAGGAGTGCCAAAATGCCGAAACGACAAAATGCGAAACGCTGAAATCCTGAAATAGGCACATAAACAAAGAGTTTCGTAGACCAGGAAATAACTCCATTTCATAGTTTCGGATACCCGGAGTTGGAAGAGTCAAGACTCTTCATCATCAGGAGTCCTAGAATCACGAAATGCGAAACGGATAAATCCCAAAAGAAGGAGGACAATTTCGGATACTGGGAGTTGGAAGAGTCAAGACTCTTCATCATTGGGAGTCCTGGAATCGCGGAATGCGAAACACCGAAATCCCGGAAGAAGGAGGATAGTTTCGGATAACGGGAGTTGGAAGAGTCAAGACTCGTCATCATCAGGAGTCTTGGAATCATGAAATGAAAAATGCCAAAATCCTGAAAGCAGGAGGACAGTTTCGGATATCGGGAGATGGAGGAATCAAGACCTGAGACTCTTCATCCAAGGAGTCCCGAAGTGCCGAAACGTGAAATTGCGAAATGCATTTTTTGAATAAGGTTGTGGTCACAGCCGATGGTCACATCATCGAAGAGCTTGAAGAGTTAAGCTCCTTTTTCATATTTTTAGGGATCGCGACTTGGAGAGTCAAGATGCCTCGCAAAAGGAACTCGTGACATGCAAAATCGCGAAGTGGCGAAAAGTGAAATGCCGAAATGATCGAAAATAGTTCAACTAAGCTCCTTGTTTTTCGGAGTTTCAGGGATCACAACAATGAGTGTCAAGATAACTCTTCACCACAGGAATATCGAAAGGTCGAATGCCGAAATGCCGAAATATCGATGTAGCCGGTGGTCACTGCCGATGGTCGCGTAAGTGGAAGGAGCTAGGATAGCTAGGCTCCATTTCAAGGTTCGCTCTGTAACTGCTAGAAATCACTGATGGTTTCTGCCAGAGGACTTGAAGAGACTTCAATGTGAATGCCAGAGGAAATGAAGAGTCTCAAGGCATCTTCCAGTGGAATGAAGACTATTCATAGAGGCAATTGATAGATGGAAGAGCGTTGAAGCCTGTAACTGCAACAGAGGGGATGAGCTCGACTGTGACAGAGAATACAAAGAGTCTCAAATGCAAGAAAGGTTAAGGAATCTTGGCATAACACCCAATGATGATGGATGCATGGGAGGAATAGCCAGAGAAGCTGAAGAGTTGTAATGATGATCAGGCAGAGCACTCGACATGGTGAGAGCATGCAAAAACATTGTTGAGGGGGCATGCAGAAGATGCACTGAGACTATAAGAATGAAGAACAAAGAAGAGATTGTTGTTTCTATTGTTGAGAGTGATTCAGGCAAGTAGAAGGAGGAGTGTGAAACAACTGAAATACAGAGAAGAGGAATGATTCATTGAATGGAGATGGCCCACATAGCATAAAAGGAAGAAGCACATAAAGCGCAAGGAGGTGTGCAACAAGACAGTGAGACAGAAAAGGAAGATTGAGGTGCTCTTGTAGAGAAAAAAATAAGATCATAAAGTGAAAGAAGATGTAGACAGAGAGACACTGATACAGGAGAGCAGAGCAACATAGCAGAACAATGATAAGTCTGGTAAGCCAATGAAAAATATTGTATCATTGTGATAAATTTACATAGAGAAAAGATTTATATTCCGGGGTGGTAGGGAGGTGCTAGGGATGACTGTTGTCCTCATAGTATCAAGTGAGTGCTTGAACACAGGGAGTTGTAGCTTCCATCTGGTTGCAGCCAGAGAAACCAGGGTGGCAGGGCGGTGCAAGGGAGAACTGTTGTTCTCTGTTATACAAGTTGGTGCCTGTGTGACTGGAAGTTGGTGCTTCCATCGAGTTGGTGCTGGAACACTTAGGGAGTTGGTACTTCCTTCTAGTGGGTGCTAGATAAACCAAGGAGTTGGTGCTTCCTTCTAGTAGGTGCTAGAGAAAACAGAGAGTTGGTGCTCTCAACAAGTTGCAGCTTGCAAAACAAAGGTTGTAGGCTCGTTATGAGTTGGTGCTCATAAATATGATAATGTACAGAATGTAAATATTACTTATCATATAAAGAGGAAGAGGTTTTACCCTTTATGGGTTTCCTTAGGAAATATCTTTCTATGTATATTTCATATGTGTGAATGATGTTGAATGTTCTATTGCTTACTTCCTTGCATTATTGTGATTTTCATTCAATTCTTTACAAAGAGTTTAAAATAAGCATAAGTGTTTAAGCTCGGTAACAACTGATTCACCCCCCCCCCCCCCCCCTCAGTTGTCCAACAAAGTGGGACCCTCTCCAGAACTTTGACATTCGACAGATTTGGGTATGTTCATAAAATCATGAAGAGGAAGTCTCGAGACTTAGGTGTTAAGTGATATTAATAAACCTAAGTGCCCCTTTGATATATTTAATTATATTATAATATAATTTAATATGGTTATATTATAATATAATTTAATATGGTTATATTATAATATAATTAATAAAATAACAAATTAGTAATATGATTTGACTATGAGTTAATGTGACAAGGCTTTAATATAATAATTAACACTAATCCACCCCGAATTGTGGGATTTTCAAGGTAAAAGGGAAGTAATTCTTGGTTTTATTGGACCAGTAATTTAGGCCAAGTACAAATGAAATTTATGGGGTAAAATAAATTTTAATGAAGATTAATTATCCCTAATAGGGATTGAATAAATGATTAAATGATTAGTAAAGAACGATATTTTATCATGATAATGATTAATTAAATTAATAGGCCTATAAGAGCTAGACAAGCATCAACCTCTGGTTGGGCGAGTCTTGGTATTCTATGATGATGTGGCATGTTGAGTGACAGGGATCCATGTGGATGCCACATGGCGGTGAGAGACTCTAGTCGATGAAGGCCTAAATAACTTTGAAGGACCATAACTTGCGATCTAGAACTCATATCTGGATAAATTTATAGTCATTGGAAAACCCTCGTTGAATTCAAGGCGATGTAATCCTAGTTACAGGGATTCAAGATGATTGAGAAAAGTGAAAATTTATACCCCATCCCTAAAAAAGGTACTTAGGGGTTGAGTGTGAGGCAATTTGGACAATTGGTTGTCATTGATGTCAACCCTTGGAGAAGTCCGTAAGCCCTAGATATGTGGTTGATATTGATGGTGAGTTATTTTTCATTGATGTCAACACGAGTGGTTGATATCAACATATGTGATAGATGCATTTGATGAAGTCTACATGAAGCCCCAAAGGTGTGGTTATAGGACCCGAAGTTGGTTGAGGAATATGGACATGAAGGAAAATGTAAATACAGGTAATATACTCATAGATGGATAGTACTCTTCATGCCATTTGCGATTATAGGTGGCATGCCATGTGGTTCCTCACGATTGAGGAGTTATGGCCTTGTGAAGTTGGAAGCCCCAAAGAATGGTCAAGAAGACCCTAATTGGTTACAAGTCAATTAATGAAAGGGTAAACTGGTTGTAACAAGAAATTCAATAAGCCCTACGAATAAGGAAATAGGTTACCTAGCAAAAGTATAAATACACCTCAAGGAGTCTCTCATCAGTACACACACATTCATTGAATATATATCTTGTGAGAATATTTTGGTCTAGTATTTTGGTCTATTAGCGAATCTGAGGTTGAGTTTGAGGCAACAAAGAAAGTGCGAAGGTGTTACACATTATTTTCTTCATCCCTATGACCGTTAATGATGTAAACCTATATGTTTCCTTTAGAGGGGTCAGTGGCTTGAGTTCCTGAAGAGAGAAGGGAGAAGAACTTTTCCTGAGAAAATAAGTTGCATTTTCCCTTGTAAAAAACCTGTTAAAAAGGAATTTCGTAGGTTTCTATATAAGCAGGGTGCGAGAATGTCTGATTCTTGCAGGTTGCACCATAGCTAGGGTGCGAGATGTTCGCAGGTTTCTCTATAGGCAGGGTGCAAGAATGCCTACACGTGGGAAAAACAAGCATTTTATCGAATCTTCTAGAAGGAGAAACTTCTATGGTGAGGTGGCATCTGAATGGTTTGGATCTTACTCGCTTTCATGATTTAGTGGGATCATCCTAACCTCCTTACCTTATCCTCTTCAAATTATAAAAGGAGAGGAGTTCTCATGGAGAAAGTTAGATTGAGCTTTGGTTGGCTTGTAATTATTAGCTTGGTTGGAGTGGCTTTGAGATTTGCCTTTGTCAAGATAGATTGTGAATATTATCAGATCTATGCTCTCAGAATTCTTGGAGTGAAAGTGTGTGGGGAATGAAGGATAGTTGGAAGGGACCTTACGACATCAAGGCCATGGTTGTAATCTCTCTTTCACATTTAATATGATACAGTAATATGATTCTTTCCTATAAAGCTTGTTGTGTTTTATTGTATGTTTCCTTGATCACATACATAGGTTTATATTGAGTTTATGCTATTACTATCACTTTGGTTGGTTGTGTTCTTTTGCAGGATCATCATTGTATGAGCGTTGGAATGGAGCTAGGATGGCGATGGCGAGAGGAAGCGAAATTTAAATGGTATTTCACTCATCTCTCTTTAGTTAGTAAATTCAATATCTAAAACTTAATGAAAGCATCATGTTCTGGTGTGTTTTGTTCTAGATCTAGGTGGATCTAGAGAGATCAGTTAGTGTCCACACCTACTGATTAGTCCGATAAAAGAAGGAGAAGTGAATTTTTTAGAGCTATAGAGAGCATGGATTTTTTGATAAACCCTAATTAGGCTGGCCCTCATGGGTCGAGCATAGGGTATCCAACGAGGCATCCCCATGGGTTGCCTAGGGAACATCATGAGATGCCCTGTGTGACATGTAGTCTTTGTCCTGCGAGGACAGGACATAATTGGGGAGAATGTTGGTACCAGGATGCTGAAGGCTATGGAGGAGTTATAGATCAATATTACAGTACAACAAGTTAGTTATAGGTTACAAGTATGCTCATGTGTTAGTTTTGAGGATTATTCTTGGTTATGGTATGATACATGCTTGAGGCATGTCATGGTAGTCATGGTGTATGGTACATCTTGGACATGATATGATACATTGTTAGTAAAACACTCTTGGTTGTTTGGTATCTGGTTTGACTACATGTTGATTATGTTATGGTACATTCTTGAGGATTTTTCTTGGTATAATATTGAAGCATTGGCACATGGTGTATGGTTGTTATGTTAGAGGCCTATCATTGATATTGATACATTGTTGAGGAATACACTTGGTATATGGAAACACATATATAAGATACATATCTTGGTGATGTTGGTACTTGGTTGAAGTACACCATTGATAATACTTGCTTGGTATATCCTATAGTATATGGTGTATGGCATTATTGATTGATATGGTATATGGTTGAGATGCAGTGTTGGTACATGGTATTGTACATGTGTTGATGTACACGGTTGATGCTTGAGGTACATGGTACAAGTGTTGGTGTATGGTTGATGCACTTGATGGTGTACATGTTTTGGTGCATGGTTGATGCACTTGTTGTGGTACACAATTGATGCACTTGTTTTGGTATAGGTTGTGGTACACAATTGATGCTTGGTATGGTATAGGTTGATGGTTTGGTACATTCTTTGGTACATGGTTGAGACACATATATTTTGATGGTATGTTGGTGATATTGGTACATGATTGGTAAAGGAATGTGTTGGTTATGTTGGAGATCTAGTTGAGAGTTGTCCTTGGTAAATGATACATGTGAGAGGATCTGGTTGAGTATAAGTGACAGTGATAGGTTGGATAGGTTGAACAGTGACAGGTTGGTGTGATAGGTTGACAGTGATAGGTTGATGTGACAAGTTGGATACAGTGACATGTTGGTGATAGTGACAGGTTGGGTATAGTGAGAGGTTGACATGCCATAGGTTGATGTGACAGAGACAGTGACAGTGACAGTGGTAGTGATTGTGATAGTGACAGTTGGTCTACACTTATATTTCAGGGTGGTAGGACAGGGCAAGGAAAGGGGCTTGTAGCCTCCTTTTGGTTGGTGTCGAAGAACTCAGGGAGTTGGATCTTCCTTTAAGTTGGATCATGAGAATTAGGTGGTTGTAACCTCCTGGTTGGAGCCAGAGAATTCAAGGAGTTGTAGCTTCCTTGAGGTTGGATCCTGTAAATAAGGGGTTGGATCTTCCTTCTAGTTGTAACTGTATAATTGGGAAGTTGTTTCTTCCAATGAATGTATTCTTTGATATATAAGAAAACATTCTATGGTTTTACCCCATTTGGGTTTCCATGTAAACTATGGTGTGATATGTATTTGATGTGATGTTGTTGGTGTGATGTTTCTTATGTTTATATGCTCATGATATATTGAATGAAATCATAGATGATACATTGATGATATACTGCTGATAATATTGAAGTTTATATGTTGTGGTTAAAAGTGGTAAAAGTGCTCATATTGATTCACCCCACCCCCTTCTCATTATTCCAACAAAGAAATGACTAGGGTCAAAACCCTTAACTTCATTTGCTTTCTTGATATTGAACTAATCAAACTTAATTGAGGTTTCAACGAGGTATGTAATTCTTTTTACCATTATCTCCCTAATTTTCCATGGTATCGGGATGAATTGTCTTTTCCTTTTCTCATTAATTAAATGGTCTCAAAATTTATACTGTTTACATATTTCAACAACAAATATTTTATAGGAAACATAATATAATAAATATGAGTGTTTCTCACGAGAGTAGTAAATTCTGATAACACTAAAATTCTCTATGGCCTCAAAACTTCCTCTCTTATTTAAGAAGGATGTTGCTTCTAGAGACAATCTAGATGTACTTGGTCCATTAATAAGCATTTTAAAAGAAGAGATGAATGCATTGTTTACTTCATAGAAGTGGTATGCGACCTTATGTTTCCAAAGTGTGGGATACCACATTTGAAAAAGGTTGAGTTTACAGTTGACCCTCTTAGCCAAAGGTAATCCTTTGAAGAAATGACAACATATAATTGCAAAAATCAAGTATGAGGACATGTAGAACTTTTTATTCTTTCTGAAATTTCCCAATTGAAATGATAATTTGTTGGAAATAATCCTTTCCCATTCAAACCTTGCATTTTCATGAAGTGAAAAGTACAATATATATAGAGAAAGTCTAGGAATAGTAGTCATAGACTCTTGTCTAACTACTCTAGTGAATAACCACACCATTTCTTGATATGTATTTTTTTAAGAACTCACCTAAATGTTTGAAAGGTCATATGGAAGAATTGTTGGGTCTTCAAGATAATCTTTTAGAAGCTCAAATCCTACATTCTTTGTCTTCAATTTTTATTTGGCTTCGGTGCTTTTGAAAGTCATCGTTGGCTCTGGGAGTCTAAGAATCCTCTTAAAACCTGAAGGGAATAAAGAAATAGGTGATTCCCCTTGTAACTAAATAATTCTCTGGTTCTTTTCAAATTTATCAACGCACCACAAAATAAGCTCCTTCAAATCATAGACTTATAGAACATAGCCTTCCAATGAAATTCCTAACATCCAAATCGTGTTTGAACTCTTCTTCAAAAGTGGTAATGAAGACTACTATATGTATTCCTGTGACCACTAAAATATTTTCTCTTCTCTTCCAAGTAGGTTGATAACATCTCCGCATAACTGTTCCTTTCTTTGGGTTTTCATACTGAATCAAGGTGATAGATTAATGTACAAATCCTTTCAAAATGTTATTATCAAAATACACATGTTTACCATAATATTCTTTGGGGCTGTTAACAAAATAATTGTTAGTGAAAATTAATGTTAAAATTAATGAGGAGTTGTCTCAAGAAGATCGCCATTAATAATGGATTTTAACACTTAAATAGTTCTATTCATTTCTGGTAGATTCATATTAAATGTACAAAAGGGAAAGTGACAAGAAAAGACATACAATACTACGGGGCAACGGGGAATCGAGATGGTAGAATGATGGGTTAATGAAATGGAAGGGTAAGAGCATAGTGGGGCACTGGGATTGCAGGGTTGGGGTATAATATATGGAAGAGTCATAAAAATCACTGCAACCCTGTGGTAAGTAAGACTTAGTAAGAAGAATGTGTTTATAAAAACTAAGTATTATGACTAAGTATTAATAGTGGATTAGGATGGCGGGGTTATGGGTATGGACGAGATGATCAGGGAAGTACTCTAGACCCATGGTAAGTCATTTGTTTTCAAAACATTTCTAAGTATAGGTGCAATATGCAGAATGCGAAAGTCAATGGTATATTTTGTGGGTTTCCAAAGTTTGAACAAGGCTAGGTAAATGCATTATGGACCCGCGACAATCTTGAAAATTTTCTAAGTATGGGGAATAATTTGAAAATAATTTACAAGAGAGATGTTACAAGATTGATCACATTTGAGGATCAACAAGCTGCTATTACCACAATATTAAAATTCGAGGTAAAATCCCCTTCACTAATGGAGAACTATCCATTTATATGTAGCAATATGGAAACATTTTGATGGTATAACTAGAATATAAATTTCTTTTAATTTCTATAATTGTACTACCAAATATAACTTAGTAGGTAAATCATCCTTATAATTGGTTCTTCATGCGTTGATGTGGCTAGAGGCAAAATGTATCATTTATTTCATCTCCCTAAAACTCAAATTGTTGACTGTCGATGGGCATGGTGACATGGAGGATTGGAACTATCTTTGTATGCCACACATCCACCATTTATTGGACATCAAATTTCCATGTTTTTCCCCAAGTGATGCCTTAGCTCCTTCTAATATCACAAAAAAATGCTAAATATCATCCTTTAATTTTCCCCTTTTCCTTTTCTTTAGCTCTACATGTAGAATGGAGTGTGTGGGGGGTTGACCTCCCTTCACTTTCCTTCCCTACACATCACTAGTTTCACATATCCTTCACCTTATATGCATGTAAAGTGGAGAGGTTTGAACTCCTTTCTACCCATCCTTTGCTTTTCATTTGTCACTTTTCATTGCTAGATCCATAGTGTTCTCCTCTCCATCCCTTTTATTTTATAAAGGATTTAAAAGAGTGCATTGATCTGCATTGGTGGATACATTCAATTTCACCTCTCTCCAATGCTTTACATTTGTCACTTTGCATTGCTATCTCCATAGCGCTCTCCTCTCCATCCTTTTTAGTTTATAAATTATATAAAAGGGTGGACTTCTCCACATTGGTGGATACATTCAATTTCACCACTATTCATTTTCATACTTATCCATTTTTTAAAGATTTTCCAAAATATATCTTAATTCATGATCCCTCCCCGTATAAATAGCCAAGGACTTCGGGCTTAGTTACCTATATATATTTGACTCTTGTATGGAAAACAAATACATAAAACTTGAGAAAAAAATTGTTTTGGTTTGATGGTAGATTTCCCAAACCCAAGGACGTGTCTATATCAAACACCTTCAGTCAGAACAACACCAATATATTTCTCATAAAGTTGCTAGTTTTCTTGATTTTTTTCCTTTTCCACTCTTTCTTCTCTTCTAAACCCTATGGGTTCCATTTCAATTTTTATTTCTCCACTCAATTACCTAGCTTGTTACACCACACTTAATCAGATATCCTCAATATTCTTATTTCTTATAAATCTTATTATGCACAAATACTCATTTCTAATAGGAATCACTTTCTCCATATGCTCATGCTCAACATGAATTACTGTCTCCAATTTCTCATTCCTAACATGGCTTACTATCTCCAACTTCTTAGTCAAAATAGTTCTTATTACCTCACCATCCTCCCTCTTATACATAGTCATCATTAACTCCTACTCAATATTTGAACCAATATCTTGTTGGACTTTACCTTCTTTGCTACCGACACCATAGTTGTCATATAATTCTCTTCCACTCAACATGTATTTATGTATGCCTTCAGTAACATCATATTTGGATTCCTTTTATGCATATTCCCAAGATAATTTAACAATACCTTATTATCTAGCTTTTATTCTTCGTCTTTTGTGGCTATCATCTTCATTTATTTGGCTACAACATCTTAAAATTCCATTTTTTCTTCATCTGGTTTCATATTCATGACTTCTAGGAATCATCATCTCCCTTTTATTCTAAAGTCGGATATCTATAAATTTCCATGGGTATTTGTTGGGCTCTAAATATGTCCTAAAAAAAACCTCTATGCATCTGCTGAAGTTAGGCATTGGCACAAACATTTTACTTGTTGCCTACGTAGGTTCTTACATTCTTTTTTCAATACCTCATCCTCCAAAGATGCAACACCTGTAAAGGAACAACAATCGTAAAGGGAACGATAGTTGTTCTGTTTAAATGAACGTCACTTCCTGTAAATGGAACAATAATCGTAACAAGGGAACGACAATCGTTACATTGGGACAAACTAATGTTGTATTAATTGCATTGTATTACTTTCCCAACTATCTAATTTGTCAATCCGAGGTTCGTAAACTTACAAAGCACACACAACGTATATGCAGGATTGAAGTGGAACTAATCTAATCTAATGTTTAAGATACAACTGAAATTGAATCATTAATCTAATGCAAGAATTTAAATCACATGACTTGGAATTAGATTGCTACAACCTACAACTAAAATGAAATTGCGTAAATTAAATTAATCTAGGAATGGAGAACTACATGAAGGAAAAGAAATACAACATGTGAAGAGTTGAATAACACAACAACATATGTGAGCTCACACCAATGAAACAATCTTACATTACAATAATCAAATCAATCTTCATAACAAAATAATGAAAACATGGAAACCAAAACTATGAATCAAAGCTAAGAATCCTTTTCTCTTTCAAATCCTAAGGACTACTACTAAATCACTACTGAATTATTATTGACTGACTACTACTCAATTACTACTATTGACTACCCTCTCATGAAGACAGAGCACTCTCTTTTATACATGAGAGCCTTGAATATAAGATAACCATCACATAATTACATATCCACTTTTCTCTCAACCTATTTCCCATTATTACAAAATATAATCGATTCAAATCCTCACACATATCTCTCATATATCTTGGATAAGATATGCCAACCAAATCTCCATGATCTTCTCCTTGGAATAAGCTTGAATTATCTCCTCAAATCTTGAAATGGTGGAGGAAGTATTCAATAAGTCCTTTTGAATTAATCCTTCACATATTCCTACACATTACAAAGCTCACACATTTTTGAGATATATATGAAAACATATCGATTTTCTAATATTTAATCACAAATTCCCTTTTAATACTAAATTGAATAAAATGGAAAATAGTAAGGTGAAACCCAAATGTATTTATGAAAATGATATCATGAAAGGTTAATGGGGCGATGAAATGTGAAGAATGATGGAGGGAAAGGTGGATGAAAATATGACATTTCTGAGCCCCAACATACCCCCCAACTAAACTTGTTGCATGTCTGCATGCAACTATGCATGGATCTTCTCAAGAAATTTTGGCATCTGAATTTCGGATTTGAGTGATCATAATGAATGTTTCCAGGATGGGATTTACATGAGTAACAATCGACATTTTCTTATGTTTGGTTCTTGTGTGACAACCATGAACGTAAATAATGTTGGTTCTTGTGTAAAAAAAAATCATTTCGTTATTTGTTCTCTTGCTATTATGATAATAATTTACCCATATACTTGCTGGAAAAAATAAGCTATTAATGTGCATAAGGAAACATCACTGAGTATAAGAAAGCCCTTTCTCATATTTGTGAATCATGCCAATATGTATATCAATGCTTATGAAGCAAAGTGAAATAGAGTATCGTTGGAAAAGAAATGTTGGTGAATGGTAAATGAGACGAAAAATGGAATGATGGTAGTGGAAAAATGGAGTGATGATAGTGAATAAAGTCCCCTACACCCCAACTGATTTGGTTGTATGTCCACATGCAACTTGGCATGGGTGATAGAAGTGAAAAGGAAATGGGGCTTGGTGAGGGAATTTTCCAAATCATTCATTGCTAGTAGTTGAGGAATTACATGATTAAAGTTTAGAAAATAACATACCTCCACTTACCCAAAATGTTGATGAACTATGCAATAGGAATATGGCTGATGTGGCTGCTGGAGCATGGAAGATGTCACTGCTGTAGGATCATGTGAAAAGTGACTATTGTTGTAGATGCAACTGTTGTTTGTTGGATCAGATAATGTGAAGTGGAGGAATTTGAACTGCTGCTGATGAATCATGGAAAAGAGGAAGTATTAAAGTGGAACTATGATACTCTAATATAGCTAAAAAATACTGTTGCAACTGTTGATGGAGTTCATGAAAAATTGTATAGTCTTCACTTGCTGCTAAAATTGATGGTACAATTCTAGTCATGCGAATGAATGTGTTGATGTCGAGCATAAAAATAAGTCATTGGATTACCGACCATTGATGAATGTTGTTAACAAATGCGAGACAAAATCACTATTTATGTTAATGAGTGCCAAGGTAACTGAGTACATCTTTCAAAGTGAGAATGAATGTGCTGATGTCGAGCCACTTGCAAGATATAACGATCAAGGGAAATTGATGTATTCCCATGATTTTCAGCGAGAGAACTTGCCATTAAGGCATGAAAGCCTCTAGGTACTCAAAATGAACTATAGTATATATCCCAGATAAGGTGTTGAGGTCGATGGGGCAAGACTTGTTGAAAGGTGGGCCTTAAGGAATCCCACATCAGTCAATGCAAGTTTAATAAAAAATATTGGTAGGACTATAGGAAAGATCCCAGTAGTAACAATGTTTATGGCAAGAAAATGTAGTCATGTAAAGGGGGTTGGATAGTTTTATTGACAAGGAAATATGAACTGAAAAAGACAAAGAGATGTATGCAACTCAGAAAGATAGGCATGTGAGAAGTCATGACGAATAATTCAATGGAATATGGGTTTCAACACAGGGATGGCAAATCTGCTTTCAAGGAGAAATGGGAAGAAATATTTCATGACGCAAAATGGTTTTATGAATGGTCGTTGTGTAACAACAAACACCATGATGTGTAGAATGAGAATCAACTCGTTTAAGCAATCAATAAATAAAGTGCATTTTTTTTTTAAATTTTTGTGATTCTTGAAAATTAATTCAGTAGAAAGATGTGATCGGCTGGGCACCTGAGAAAACTTAGTACAAATCCTACATGAAAACTTGTGAGATGTTCGAAGAAAACATAACATGCAGAAATAAGTACAAATGCAAAAAGTAAAAGAAATAAAATGCGTTTTTATACCTGTTGTCATAGTCATTGCGTGTGCGCTTGTTTCATCATTGATTGCTTGCTAAAGTGACTCTAAGAAACAACTTATCATAAAAACATGTTTAGATATTGTTTTCAGGAATTAATTGAAATCCATTTGCTAAAAAACGTTTTATTTTTTATGAATTTGACTTAAAATTTTCTTTTTAGGATTTCGAGAAGTCCTTTTGAATTAAGCCTTCACATATTCCTACACATTACAAAGATCACACAATTTTGAAATATATATGAAAACATGTCGATTTTCTAATATTTAATCACAAATTCCCTTTTAATACTAAAATGAATAAAGTGGAAAATAATAAGGTGAAACCAAAATGTATTTATGAAAAAGATATCATGAAAGGTTAATGGGGTGATGAAATGTGAAGAATAATGAAGGGAAAGGTGGATGAAAATATGACATTTCTGAGCCCCAACAATATGTTCTCCTTTCCCTATTGAACATCTCTAGACAAGTTTCTAGTACTAAAATTCTTTTCCCTTAAGGATTCCTTAACACAACACGTTACATTTATTCTATATGATATTTCCTCTAACGTGGGAAGTGTAACACCCTAGAAAGGTTGGGGTGCCTAGGAATGTAATACCTCTCTCTCTCTCTCTCTCTCTCTCTCTCTCTCTCTCTCTCT